>JAVXUP010001303.1:0-250639 GCA_033070095.1 Escallonia herrerae
ATGTATTGCTTTGGCAACAGGCATGGCTTTGATCTATCAAAATTTTGCGTAAACGTTTTAAAATCATACATAGGGTATCCGGTATCCCTAAATGGAGGTTTTCCAGAGCTACTATTAAATCATTTTGCTTCTCCCTGTGTTTCTCTAATGCACTTTGTCAAAAAGTCACTGCTCTTTGTTGGCTTGGTCATGGAGGATTTTGGTCATAGTCTCAATTTCATATGTGACCCCTTTGGAACCATGAAAATTTTAGTCCAATTCATTGCTTTTGCTTTTACTTCACAATTTTAGCATTTGTTGATTTTTGTAAAAGGGTAAAGAGGGACAAATCTTGCCGACCACATAAACTTATCTCCTTATATGATATAGGTCTGGTTGTTTGTTCCAATCAGCATCATGTAGTTGCACGCTTGCTTCCATGAAATTATTACTTCCTTACAATCAATATGGTTGTTCGAGAAAGGATGTGGCCACAGGATTGCAAGTGGTGTCAGCTGATCAGACAGGATTTTGAGAAAATGTAAAAAAGTAGACTCATTTGGCTGTATATCAGTTAATTAACTGCATGTGGTCCTACTTCACTTATCTAAGCAATAACTAGGAGTAGATGACAATGGGAAAACATGATTCCACATGCATTGAGAGATCTATTAAACATGTGAATGTAGTTTAGCACTATGTCCCAAAACCAAGGACTTCTGGGATAAGGTGAGCAATGACCATGGCGGACTTATTTCTTGGAAGGCAAGGACCGGGGATCTTGGGTTCTTAGTTGTAGGATTCTTCAATCCATTCGTGCTCCCACTTCGGAGGCTCGCTTGCAAATCTCGCACCGGCTCCCGTTCCCACCCCAAACCGACTATTGTAGTGACACTCTCACTCCGGAACCTCGCACCCGCTCCCGCTCTCACCCACGCTCCGTGCAACTAAGCTTGGGTTAAGCTTAATCTACTAGCTGATCTGCTGACATGTCAAGAATAACGGAAAGCGTGGTGCAGAATCCACATCATGCCTGCTTAATGTTCACTTCTAGATTAACCTTTACCTTCCGCAGCTAGTGAGCTGTGCCTCTATAAGTTGTCGAATTAGTATTGGAATTCCAATTTTGTGTACAGCATGCCACATCATACATCATTTTGTAGGATACACTTGAATATCTTGGAAATCATCCAAGACATTTATATGTGAAGAAGACATTTTATTGAAAGACAATTGTTGCTGGAAAGAGAGTCTCCAACTCATCGTACATCTAGAGAAAATATATATATTGCTTTTATAGATCAGAGAATTTCAATACAATTCTAAAGAAAGCCTAGATAAAACAAAGAAAAAATGGTGTGAGATGTTCCACAGCATATCCCGCATTATATGATACCTACGAAAATGGATGTCTTTTTTCTTTTAGGTAAGTGAAAGAGAAATGTATTGTGTATCTCATATTATAACATTGTTATGCTGTCTCTTAAGATACGCATGATGCACTGTCAATTTCTGAATACATGCTAGTTATTGTTGATTTTGGTATGAAAATATGCCGCTCTTGTACCGTATTGATAATTGTGAGCTTCTCTCTTTAGGCACTCAATGTACTACGTTAGTTGAGAAAATGTTCTAGACAGCAAACGTCCTGCGGAGAGGCCAAGATTGCTTGACCGGGACCCTATAAAGATAGAACCGCTTGCTAAAAGGCAAAAACGAGTGCTTCCTTCCCTCCTTTCTCTTCCATGCAAAAAAGAGAAATAAGGCTCTAGTCGGGCACTGAATGAACATATTATTACTGTAGCTGACTTCATCATAAGGTTATAGATGTTATAGCAGTTACTTAATTGACCACATTGAGCAAAAGTATCAGTAAAGAGCTTAAGATCTGATCCTACACTACCTACGATATTCTATTCTTTCCCTTTACTTGATCTTTGCTTGATTGCTGAGGATCATGCCTGAGGGGACTATTATGCTCAGGGCGCACTTGCATTACCACCTGGGCTTTGCTACCGCTTTCCCAGTGCCTATGTCGTAGGCCTTGAAGCATGGAAGTTATTGGTTGTTCTTGATAGGCGAACACGTTGCTCCCATAGCATATCTAGGGGGTAAAAGTAGTTTGAAGTTTTCTCCGATCTTCTTTTTTGTGAATATTCGGGTTTTAACATTGTGATGGTCTAATTTCTAGTTTTGGCTGGGTGTCAACAAGCGACATCCTCTGGAGAATTTATATAATTAAGTCATTATGTTCTGGCGTTTCATAAACTGGGACGGTTTGACTTCAGTTTTCATTTTTTCCCCTTTACCTTTATTAGTTGAATGCGGTTCAAATATTTGAATAAGATAGTCTAGAGTATTATGATGTCAAAAGTGCTATCCCACTAACCTAGCCTTATTCCTCTACACTTTCCCCTTCACTATGTCTGGTCTTTGTGTGTGTGTGTGTGTGTTCGTGCGGAGATGGAGAGATGGAGATGCGTATGTTTGATTGCATGTTTATTCTGGTTCTTCCAGAATGTTTTGTCCAGATTAGTTTCGGTGTTTTGTTTATGTTCTAAAATTCTGCTTTCGTCTATGCAGCCAAAATGCCATTTATCTGGAGGAGAAGGAGAAGAGGGAGAAGGAGATGCGGAATCAGATTATCAATGAAGCTGAGGAATTTAAACGGTCTTTTTATGAGAAAAGGAAGCTCAATTCTGAAACTAACAAGGCCCAGAACAGAGAAAGAGAGAAGGTTTGGAAGCTGAATCATTTGCACTAGCCTCTTATACTGACATAATCCTCTTTTATCTCATAGCCAATTATTTATTGTGCTGGCTTTCTTTCTGGTTTTTCACAGTTGTACCTGATCAACCAAGAAAAGTTCCATAAAGAAGCTGACAAACAGTACTGGAAAGCAATAGCTGAGCTCATTCCTCGTGAGGTCGCTAATATTGAGAAGCGGAGAGGGAAAAAGGATGAGGAGAAGAAGCCTTCAATAGTGGTCATTCAGGGTCCAAAGCCTGGGAAACCTACTGATCTTACAAGAATGAGGCACATGCTTTTGAAGCTGAAGCAAAACCCTCCACCTCACATGATAGCTCCTCCTCCGACACCTGCAAAAGACGGAAAGGACTCAAAAGATGGGAAAGATGCAAAGAATGGGAAAGATGCCACTACAGGAGCAACTAAGGTTGGAAAAGATGCCAAGAATGCAAAAGATGCTTCCCCAGGAGCTGCAAAGGATGGAAAGGACGCGAAGGATGGGAAAGATACCATTGGCCCAGCAATATCGCCAGTTGCTTCTGGAGACGAACCTGTTTCACCTGCTAAAGACGTTGCATCCAATGGTACCCCTGATCCTGAAGTAGCTGAACCAGAGGCTTCTGCTGCAGATAAGAGCGAGCAAGTTGCAGAGATCTCATCTGTCTCCACTACATGATAACTCACTGTTTGTTTTCTAATTCTTTTATAATCCTTGTTTTCTAATCTCTTCTTTTTTCTAAGAACATGTTATTATGTCACTTACCATTTGTCACAGAATAAGAGTACTTCTTGATAATGCTTCACAATATGCAGGATAGACTAGAGGAAGTATTTTTTTTTTGTTTAAGGATCTTTCAGCTTAGACTCATGAATCCGTCATTCCTTGTGATGTGACACTCATTTTGGAATGAATACTTCGGGATTTGCCTTTGTGCTTCATAGTTATTCTTCTATTTCCTTTTTTTTTCTTTATTTGATTTGTCTACCTGTGTGAACGTATCAAAATCATTCTTTAATGTTTCACAATATGAGTTTACGGTAAAAGGTGACTGAAAGATGATAGTTGGATATATGGGTGTGTTAGTGAGGGTTTCTTTTATTTCCGTCTTTTGTTCGTAGGACAGGGTAGGAAGGACGAAGATTGCCTTGTGAGATCCACACCGAAATGTGTGTAGGGTGGATAGGGATCTCACATTTCTGTGTATTTGGGGAGGTCTTGGGATATGTATTATGGAAGGTTAAATTGGATTTTGTCCCATGTCGGAAGAGGGAGAGAAAAAATTTGGCCTTATAAGACCTTGTCAATGAACTCTTAAGCACCTATTGGCTAGCCCTTTTGAGGGAGGCAAATGGCAATACCCTGTGGTGGGGCCGTGAATCAGGTGGTGCTTGGATGCATGACAAAATTTGAAAAACTAACCACTACACTACATGCTCTAATCAACCCAGTAACGCGCGCCAAATTTCAAGTTACTCAAGTTCAAAGTTGAGCACCTGGGTTATGTCCACGCATCCCTCACCCTCCTAATTTCAACAAAGAAAAAATGGATTTTGCAAATGCTTACATGCCTTCTCTTGTCCATATCTTGTGAATATTTTATGTTCCATACAAACAAAACTTTCATTAGCAACTTCTGTCTTTCCATGAGCATACAGAAAAGAGATCTTGAACTGTATGCTACTAGATCCAAATCATGGAAAGATTGGGAGAACAGTACTTGGTCTTGTGTCTTTGCTTTGTACATTTTGATGCCACATTCTATGTTTGTCATCCTACTTAGAAAATTTTTGTCTGCTCTCGAAAGATTGAATTGACATTTAAGTTCTTTCCCCTTCGTCTTCAAATCCATCTTTGGTAACTCGACCGTGGAGATCTAGCTTCAACTGTGACTTTCTTAGTTGTCAATTGAAATGAAACCCGCTTTGCTACATTTCTTTGGTGGAATCTTGGTCAATATGTTTTTTAGTTTGCGGTTATTCCAGCGAAGATTGGTCAAAGGAAATGTCAGGGGATCTGCCTGCGGGCATGCTGCCATTACTGATGGTTCTATAACTGTGAGTGTGCAAGAACTTTGTCGAGATGATTTAGGGTTGTATAATGAGCCAAATCATTGTGGATCGTGCTTGTTGGTCAACAAAAAAAGCCACGACTGAGAACATGGAAACATATCAACCTGCAGATCTAGGCTCGAACTCACTTGATAGGCAATAAATCATACTGAAAGCTTGAGTATGACTTGATAAAATTCAATTTACTCCAGCTCGGCTAGTTAGGTTAGAAGTATGTTATCTATAGGATGTGTCACCTTTATGCATTTTCTGACTTCGGGATAGGACCAACAGGGCCTTCGAGGCGTTGGAGCTTTCGCGGATCAAGCTCAAGTTATCACTGCGTTTCACGTTTCTGGACAGCATTGTTGTATCAAAGAAATAGTCAAGCCAACTTGGTTTGTTCACGACTGTTCAACATCAAGGAGCATCAAATATTAGAAAAGGGAAGGGATTGTTCATACAAGACTATGTTACAATAAGGCAACTAGTTAGCTAGTATTATCACACTTGTCATCTGTTGTCAGCGAATGCCCGTCCATTGGAAACAGTATGAAAAACTTGTGATGACGGCGATCAGAGGAACCAGCGACTGTTGGTGGTGGGAGTGCTCCTGTAAATGAGAACTCTTCGGCCTTGAACTAAGAAAATAACAGAACTGGAAACTATCGGAATCAATGCACTAATTCTTTCCCTTTTTTCCCCCCTAAAGTTCCTGTTAGAACGTCTGTTGTTATGGTGGAACAGTAACATCTAACAAGAAATTTCTTGAACGTGAAACATGTCTAGATGCATTCTATCTAAGGACGGTTTGTTTTTGTTTTAGCAACTTGCTATGGTTCCGCCCAATAATATCCCAAAGAAGTGTGTGCATGCGCTGCATTTTAGCAAATGGCATACCCCAAAGATGGAATCCCCTTATCAAACACAGATTTTCTGGTACGTTCTACTCGCCAAACAGTTGGAGAAGGTCAAGTGCATTTGCCAATTTGGATAAATGACACTGGCACGCAGCCCCAAAGCCATGAAAATTATGTCAGTGCGTGCTTGTGTGTGCTTTGAGGCGAGGATAGGAGTCATTTCTCACGCTCATACCAGTGTGCATATTATCTTTAGGCTGTTATCCGTTGTACATTTCACGTGCCCAACTTTAGCATACACATGCGAGGGGGGCTCTGTTTTGGGGACTGGACGTTCACATGGCGCAAGAAATTCCCGGGATATGGTGAGACCACCTCCACGTGTGGTCAGGATCATACATTTTCCTCTCGCCCTCCACCTTTCAAACTAGTTGTTGAGAGGGCTTGAGACCCTTTTGCATGTGAGAGAGCAGACAACGCAATCCACGGCCTTTATACATTTATATACCTACTGACACTCGTCTGCCCGTGGAACCCCCTTAGCACATGGAACTTGGAAGACATCATGTATGATGTATCCGTTGCAGAGCAAGAAGATACCTCCATTTTCTTGTAGATGCCCATTTAATATCCATAGAGGAAGTTCTGATTACGACCTTACAAGTGTGTTCCGACCTTTGTAAGACGTGCTTTCGGTGTCGAGTATTTTACAGTTATAACAGGTCCAAGTTCGAATGGATGAGGAAGGCTGCGATAAGTTGACGGTTGAAGAGAACAGTTTGATGAGTGCTGTTATTTCAAAATTTTGTCTTAAGTTTTGTAGATGCAGTATGAATTGATCTTGAATGGTTTCTTTCTCTTCGAAATTCGAGCTTCCTGGAGTGTACACTCGGCCCAGTTTTCGCATTACAAAAGTGGTGCAAGGTCAAGAAATCAAAACAGAAGCCTTAATTGCGGATGAATGACGACGACGATTTTACAGAAGAGAATGTGTACCCTCTTTGGAAACTAAAGCAAGTGGGAGACATATTGTAGGCATGCTGTGGGCTGCGAAATTGTTATTCTAACTGATTGCACCACACAGATGTGGATACAACAAGTTCCGGGTCTCAAGGAGTTGGGCAGGTTTTCCAATGGCTGCTGCTTTTATCAAACACGAAATGAGGGGCTTATTTCATGTGTTTCCGTGTCTTAAGACTTAGAAACTCAATTGAACCATTCGCTTTTCAAAATTATTCTGATACACCAACCTATTTCAAAGTGCAGTTATAATGCAATGGCCTTTAATAAGGTTATTAATTTTAAGCTAAATTGCTATATAAGAGATCGAGGGCCAGGCATTCTCATTTTGAACGACTTTTGATGTCCTAGCTGTAAGAGGATAGTCACAATCTGTCATGTAGCTACGATTAATAGTTGTTAAATACAGTAAATATCGTTTCTCTCAAATGTTTTTTTTAATGTTACTAAATAAGAGCAAAGTAAAGAGACATTTACCAACTATTGGCTGTCGCACTGTCTGCAATTTCGTAGCAGTTAAAATTTTTCCTTCTCATTTTACTTCTTGGTGATTCAACCCCACGAGATGGAATCCAACCAAATGCAATTTTCAAATTCTCAGAAACTAATTGCCTAAAGTAGCGGAGAATTATTTCCAAAATTTAAGCAGTATCATATTGAATCCAAAAACATCCAAATATATCACTATTTCGTCAACAACAGAGTACATTCCCAAACCCATCAAGCAACAACACAGACCAGCACTAAAATGAAATAACAAAAGGAAACGCTCTCTCTCCTTTTGAAGAGGGCTTCAACTAACTCCCTTACAAACAAACAGTAGCACACTACACAAAGCAGGATAAAACCAAGCAAAATAACACGAGAAAAGAAGGAAAGAAAGAGCCTTGGATACTTTTATCCAACGGCTACTTTTCATGGAGCTTTCTCCTTTGGAAACTTTCCTTCCACATAGAAAAGCAACTGTTTAGAGAGTCAAAGACCAACCCAAGTGTGCGTGTCAGTGTGTGAAACCAGTAACGAGGCTTTAGGAGAAGAAATTAAGGCGAGATGTGTAAGTGGCCTTTGGAGACCAGTTGCTTGGAATGACATCTCTTGCAGATAGAGTTCTTGCAGTCGACAGTGTGGTTAGTTTCACCGAAAATGGTCCCTTAAGCGGCCCCTTAACTATGCACCAACTTGCACCCCACACATGGCTCATCTCTAGCCACTCGTTCGAGTTTGCCTGCCCAAAACATAAATCATCATCATCATATTAATGAACAAGGAGAATCAATTCGTTCTTGGTATGCTTGTTTCTCTTATTACTACTAATTGCTTTTACCTCATCTCCTTGTACGCAAATGAAGGGCTACAGGCTATA
This sequence comes from Escallonia herrerae, assembly GCA_033070095.1. Taxonomy (NCBI): domain Eukaryota; kingdom Viridiplantae; phylum Streptophyta; class Magnoliopsida; order Escalloniales; family Escalloniaceae; genus Escallonia; species Escallonia herrerae. The sequence continues at coordinate 8,020 of JAVXUP010001303.1, forward strand.
AGCTTTGTTCTGATTTAATTTCTTTAGTAAGTAGTTTTTGAGTGATATGTTCCCAGAGAAGCGGAAAACTAAAAGAACTGAGTTGTTACAGCGCAGCAGCAAATGACAATGACATTATCGACGTAAAACAGCTAATTGCAACCATTTCTAGGCACCGGAATTTGATAGGCATCAACAATGCTGGATGAGCTTTTTTAAAATTTTCTTTGGACTAAGCGTAAACCACTTGGACCCGAGCAACGCAATGTGAAACTTGAGCGCCATGTGTATGATATCTCCCTTTTCTTTTTGTGCTCTGTAGTTGTGGGGTGGGGTGGGGTGGGAACCTTTTAAGAAGCAGTATTAGTGTACTTGTTGACTGACATAAAGTGGCCCTTGGGTTCTATGCACCTTGGACTAGAAAATTACAAAAATATAATTGAAGAGTAAAGTTAGGGGGATGGTGGAAAAAGTGGCTTTGAGCACATTGTCCATTATACAGATCCTCATTGTCAAGTGGAGAGATGTGACCAATTTGGCATAACATTGACTCACAAGGAAAGAGATTTCCCTGCGAAATATTAGTAATGACATTCGGCTTGAGTTTTCTTAATTGTCCTTAATTAACATATGCTCAATTCCCTTTTTGTTTCCTAAAGTACCCTTACCTCTTTTATGTGCATGGATCCCACATCCCCATCTCCATCTTCAAACTCCACCAAAAGGGAGAGCCAATAGTTTGTGGAGCCTTCATTGACATGGAAGGCAATATTCTTCCCCGGATATTTACATGGAGTCCTGCATCATTCCAACCAATATTTTCAATTTTGACCACATTCATGAGGCTAAGCTGCACAAAGTGTTGTGTATCACTAAGGAATGTCAATTTTCAAGAATAAGTGAGATTAGTATTTGATAGGCAGTCAAGGCACTTCGAGCGTTCTCGTGAGAACGATTTCGTGCAAAAAGTGCTTTATGCAATATCTTTTGATGTCTGACATTTTGACGAATGTGATTATCGGTGTTTTTCTTCTTCTCTCTTTTCATGCTACAGTGATTTATAAGTTTTTCTGGTGCATTTCGGTGGTATATTCTTGTACGGAGGTGGCATTGATACTCTTAATTTGTAACATCTGATATATTGTCATTGCACATAATCATCATTATTAAATTCTGAAATGCCATTACATATCATTTGCATTATCTTAAGCATCCAATTTGATTTTTAGGCATCTATTTTCTTATACTTCCATACTATGTGTTTAGAAATGAAAAGAACTAATGTGATGCATATTACTTACTAAACTCTACTAAATTATGAATTTAATAGAGTTTGTTACTAAAGTTTCTTATACTAGAATTTATAGTGACCTACAATCTTTTCATTTCTATTACATCAACTTTAGTAACAAAAGTTTTTTTTTTTCTTAACGTACACTACCTGTGATGTAATAGCTTTAGTAACAAAAGATTGTCGGTGAAAATGTATTGTCGCTCTTACTCGAATTTATAGTGATAAACTGTTCATTAAAATGTATGGAGCGACATTTTTATGTAAGACAGTAGACCGTTATCCAACTTTTTAAAATATTGAAATGACTACAGTATCCGAGGGTGTCTTTGTCAATTGCCATCAAAACCGGTAGTTGCAGTTAAGGCAGAATCTATCCTAAGCGGATTTCGATTAATTAGCAAACTAATAAGCACACACCGACAAAACAGAAAAAAGACCGTTATCAAAAGCAGCGATGCCAGAACAAGTTGACATAAATTAAGCGCTCACCGGCGGTACACAACGGAGATCTCGCCACGGTCACGGAGCTGGCTGCTGTCGCCCAAAACCGCCATACGGCCGAAGGCGGCGCCGCTGAGGTCGAAATGGGTGCGGCCTCCGGAGCAATACCCTCCCGGGCACTCGTCCGTTATGATGACGGTCACAGCCCTCCGGGAGCAAACGGACTTGTCCAGGCACTTGACCTTGTAGCAAGCGCCACACCCTTCACCACCCTTGAACAGGACTGGACTCACCGCTCCAACTCTGGCCCTGAATGGCTTCACATCTACCAGCGATCCGTACCCACATGCCCCACCTACACCAAAAAGCGAATACATTTTACTTTATCTGTGCTCGCAAAAGTAGCGCCTCTAACGACGCTTTTACTCTTTAGTGAAACCATTGAGTAATATTTGAGCTATTTTTACTTTGAACTTTTATTACCGAAAGTCTTGCTAAAAGAGTAAAAGATGTCACTAGGCAGACAAAGATACACTAAGGAAAGATGACAAATTCGACGACCTTTTCTGGCACAACAGATGGGCACAAAAAACAGAATGATTTGACTCAAAGAAATTTCCCATGAATATTGTGTTCTAAAGTGGTTCTAGAAGAGAAATCAAGTGGTTTTTTTCTTGGTTTTTTGGCATCAGAGCGGATCCAGCCAACATGGTCAGCATTATTAGCTACCGTCGATAGTGATTTCCTCGATACAAAATATACGCAACAGTCATATTTACCGTAAGAGTGCTCTCCTTTAACGATAATATTAAAAATTGGAGCTAAGCTCGAGAAAGTGAAGCCAGCTGAGTTAGCTCACAAAAGAGACTAACCTTTCACTGTAAAGTTAAATTTGGAGTTTTCTAATGTTGCTTCCATAACGTGGTGAATTTTGCTGAGAGACAGAGAAGGAAGTACTAAAATAAAAGGGGGGCAAAGTAGAGGACATACCATCACTGCCATCGCCGTCGGGACTACCATACCAAGTAGCGGTCGCCGGACGCCAATGCAGGTCAGCCAAATGGTTCACAGCCGCCGCCGACGCCGACGCACCGTCCCAACGGCAAACCACCACCGCCAACAACCACAGGCCAGAGCAAACTTTGCCAAAGCGGCAGAAACCCCCCATTATATATACGGGTCAGTTACAATTCACCTCCACCACCGCTCCCCACCAAAATCTTGTCGTCAGATTCCCCGGCCGGCGAAGAAACCGAGGAACCAACAACTGCAAAAGACCGTTGGAGAGAGAGAAGAGAGCTCACTGCCGACAATTTTCACTTCCACAGTGTTGGGGGGTTATACTGAACAGGCTTCTGTTGCTTGTACTGATTTATAGCTTGCAAAGCTGAGGGTACAAGTGCGGGACTGGACACCCTTTTTTCTTTTTAAATCCCCGTGTGGTCCTTTGAGGGTCGTTTTATTCACGATATTGCCACTGAGGGCTTTGGGGTCCACTGACGGTTGAGGCGTCAATTCCGATTTTTGCGCTGAACCAGAGAAGTTCTGTTTTGACATAAGTGGCCACTGGGGCCAGAGGACAGTTTGGTCATTGTGTGAATGAAGATCATTCTACCGTTAATCTTGTTTGTTTATTGGATTGGATTGGATTGGATTGGATCTGAAGACAAAGAAATGGAAACAGGCCAATAGTGGTCGCGAGGGTTTGGCCGATTTAGTTGACCCGTTGTTCAATCAAGTACAGTTTACCATAAACATGGTTCGACATGACAAAACATGGTTCAACATGACATAAAAATTCACTGCCACTTAAATCCACTAGTCAATTATTAATATCATCGGGACGACAATTTGTTCCCTACACGATGAACATTCGATCCATCTCGATTTAATATGAACAAATTATTTTGATTTTGACCTAATTATGAGATAGATATATAGTAACTATAGTTAAGCCCGCAAGGTGTGCGAGTCTTATATGTTATTTAGCCTAACTTATATGTACACGCCCTGCATATTACTTAATCGTAACCTTAAATTTGATTTTATTATGCATGCAATCTCAACCTCTTTCTCTGTAAATATAAATAGTCACAAAAACCCTACCAACACTTTTCTCTTTCTCTTCTTACCTCTCTTCTCAATCTCTTCTGTTGGGCCGCTCAACTTTTTACTTCTCTCTTCGTCGCACCGTCACCGCTAGCAACGGCCGCACAACATCCACATCATCCATTGATAACTGCCAGACGAGAAGAATCATTCAACTGCTTTAGGTGAATTAACTAAGCTGGGTTTCAATAATTATTTCCGTCAATCGAATCAACCAGCACTAGATCTATATCCACGTATCCCTTGAGTGGTACTTAAATTGGCTCAGTAACTAGAGGATTTGTATTTGACTTTTCAATCTTTAGGCCGCTATCGTCACGGTCCATGGTCGCAGCCCGATATCCGGTTCAAGCCACGCCAAGACTCAACCAGCAAAAGAGGACAACCATTCTACGATTAGCCACTATTTAAGATTCCATTTTCATTTTTCAAGTTTGTCAGTTATGAACTTTCCGTCTCTTCTTGTTATTTCTCCACCATTGTTGTTTTGTTGTGCTTATTTCTCCATCTCTTTTTTGTACCATTTCTAAAAAGAACTGTTCTTGCCACCTTAATATACTCTCGCCATTGTCATAAATGTTTTAGTCTCTTGCATTAGGTCGGGCCAGATCTAGGCAGCTTTCTTACATGTGGGGCGGGCTCGAGTTTTTATTTGTTTGTCAGATCAAGAATGGTATTCTCATCCCTTAACCCGATGTAGGGCGGGGCAGGATAGAGTCATCGTGTATTAGGATTACTGGGGTGGGCACAGATTTTATAAAATTCAAGTTTGATCAGCTTCATTACCATTCTTGGCGATTAATGATAGAATTTTCACTACTATTAACTTCACAAACAATCAAGACCAATTCAACGTCTATTTGGATACAACAAGATAAGCAATTTGAAAAATATCGTTTATCATGTTTCGATACCATAAGGCAATTTCATTTGGCACATTCACAAGCTAAGAAGACGTTAGCATCCACAGCCCCCACATCCAAAAAAATAGAGAACGTGAAAGTGTTCCAAAGTTGGCAGCATTAAATTGTTAAAGTTTCGATTCCATGACATTTTATAATTGTAAAGGCATTAAATTGGGAAAAGCTTCTGCTTGTGGTGGTTGTGGTTGATGATAGTAGGTGACGCGGGTGGTGGTGGATGATTAGTGTGGGGGGGGGGGGGGGGGGGTTGGTGTCGAAACGGGGAAGAAGAAAAATAAAATTTATACTACTTATAAAAGTACGAAGTTGTAAATTATTTCTAAAGGATTATGTTCTCCATTTTTCCCTTTTTAATTTGGTTAAAATGAATTAAACATTGGATAATGAATTGGGTAATGAGAATTATGATTTTTTCCTTGCATTTATTGGTTAGTAAATAATTAACCAATTGAAAAACTAAAAAAGAAAAGAAAAATGAAGAAACTTAAATACTTGAAAAATCAGTTAAGAAACAAAAAAAAAACTATTGAAAAAAACGAAAATAGGGTTAAATATGCATCAAAAAATGAAAAAAAAAAGCTTAAATATGATGTCAATTTGAACTGAAAATCTGTTTAGTTATTGGAATTGAAGATCAGGTGCTTTGCATTTCGTATTAATGAAATGATGAAATGTAAAGCACATGGTTTTGAAAATTATAAATCTTAAGTGTATATCATAAACTAATTTAACATATTACATAAACAAAGACAAAGATTCATGCTTATAGTTTCTCCATTTACTTTTCTTTTCAGCAACATCATCAAACATTTCTTCAATCCAGAAACCTACAAAGAAGATTTTCAAACATTGAACTGGTTACAATTGTGAACATCATATTAACATTTTTTTTCTGAAGCAAGTCATAAAACAAATAAGAAAATAATTGAGTTATATAATTTTAATTTCAAAAAAACTAATGATATCACCTCAAAAATTATTATGAATCACATCCACGTGCAACTCACGTGTTCCATATTAATAGAACTAAAACGGACAATTAGGGCTGTAAATGAACCGAGCTGTTTACGAACAGCTCAATGTTCGTTCTCCCTAAAACTCGTTCATGTTCATTCATGTAATAAGTGAACTGAACACGAACACAATTTTAGGGTTCGTTTAATAAACGAGCCGAGTTTGAATATAATGTCGTTTGTTTGTTAATGTTCGTGAACAAGAGGGTCGTTTATTTAACAAACCGAACATGAGTCGAGTCTTAAACAAACATTGGTTTTTTTATACTCATTAAAAAATACAATTTATTAGACCTACTAAAAATATCTGTGTATTGGGATTTGGGAGGTATGTTGGGACGTGGAAACTCGTGGATCACTTATTCTCACCAAACTCATTTCCCTTCTCCTCAGAGTTCAAAGACATTCAAATCAAGTCTCAATAGTCACACCCGTGCCCCCTCTCTCATCAGTACACCGACTGGCGACGACCAGACCACACCCCACGCCGCGGGCAGACCACCGCTCATACCGCCTCCTTCTCTCTGATTCTCGAACAATTAAGCGCCCTGTGCCCCCTCTATTTCATCACACAAGATCACCACCGGCCAGACCACACCTTACGCCTCTGCCAGACCACTGCTCACACTACCTCCTTCTCTCTGTTTGTCGAACAGTCAAGCACACTTAACCCCCTCTCTCTCATCACACAAGATCACCACCGGCCAGACCACCGCCCACACAGCAGGCCAGACCACCGCCAAGTCAGGCCAGAGGCTCACAAACGGCAGCTGCTCCTCTACAAAAGCCAAGTCGTCTGATCTCTGAAGGCTCTCTGATCGGTATCTTCTCATTCACAGTCACGGACAAGCTAATTAGAGCTTATTGCTCTAAAGTGATCAGATTAGATCTCTTTCTCTGGTATATTTTCAACTCTCGAAAGTATGATTTGATTGTTTTCTAGTTTCTACTCTTTCTTTAGCTGGTCATGGGCATGTATTCTCATAGAAAAATTATATGTACCTTTTCACATTGTTGTATATAACAAAACTACTAGAATACTAATAGAAATGAGAAGATGGGAGTGTTGATTGAACCGGTGCTTGTTATTTCTAGTTTCTCTTTGAACCAGTGCTGGTTATTGCGTTACTTTGATAATCGATTCTCACTTTTGCTTCTGTCGGAGACCCTGCTGGTTATTTGTGGCTACAGTAATGAATGTATGGAAGAACATAATTGTTAGTTACCAATGGGTTTCCAGGTTGTCTCTAAGTTAATTTACTTAGTTTGTACTTTGTAGCAATAAGTTGATACGAACACAAACACGAACTCAAGCTCGAGCTCGGTTTGTGAAGCTTAAATGAACGAGCCGGGTCGAGTTCAATCTTTTGATTATTTTCACGAATCGAACACGAACACATAACTATATATGCTTAACGAACACGAGCCGAGTTCAAACACAACTTTAGAATAAATGAACGAGTTCGAACATGACCATGTTCGGCTCGAACTCGGTTCGTATACAGCCCTACAAACAATACTTGAATCAAACATCCCACTGTTTTCGTTAAAAATGAAAACCAAAACGAGTGCTGATTTTTGCTGTTTTAAAAATTAAACAAAAACAGCAAACGATATCGAACATGCCCTTAGTTTTGAAGCTGTTTAATTAGTTTTGGAGTACTTATTTTAGGATTACGTAGTAATAGACAAGATTAAAGAGTAGTATATTTTAAGTATGAAACTAGTCGTATTTTAGCAGTGTATTATGATGTCACGAAACATGCCAAAAGTGACCCAAAAGAAATGTTATTATATATATGACCTCTTACATATTTTGTGCTATTGAATTTGGTGGGCCAGTGAGGCAAAAACAGTCTACTTGTTGCCTTATCCATCGGACAAGTGGACCACTTATTTGATTGACAAAATCAGTCTCTCATAAATCTATGGCCCGTGATTTATGAGCTAAAATCATTATCCCATCATAAAATGTAACTAATAGGTATGACGTGGAAAACTTCTGTCTGTTTTGGTGAGAGTTATTGATTTTATTTATTGTCAGGACGAGTTGCTGCTCTCTCGCTTCGACTGGGTTGCCCACTTGGTAAACCAATGAAAAGGATCTCTCTCTCAAAATCTTGTCGACGTTTGTTACTTACTTTTCGTGAAAAATTTGCGTAATAATTCTTTAACACGAAGAAAATTTGCTGTGATGATCAAGTACATTCACGACGACACAGTAGTAATTCTATTTTGATGTTGTGAAGAAATTTGTCATGGTAACTTATGCAACCTACTGACACGAAAAAGAGAATTAACGCCCTCGGGTTATCCTTCAAAGTCATCTGCCATTTCTATGAATTTCTTATTGGTCCCACATAACTTATAAACAAAGAAGAAGAAAACGTGAAGAAAAAAAAAACTAGCAAAATACGACTAACTTTGGATGACGTAGAGTGTATCAGCTACTCGTTAAGATCATGTGACCCCTAGCGGCCAGCACTTTTAACTTGTCTCCTACCGCCAATTATTCAGCCGTTTTGGTCGTGGCTTTCATTTTGGGCCAAAGAAAATGGACGAAATTGTCGACATTCAAAACTAAACTAAAAACTGGCATCGGGCGTGTCGCGCTTCAATACACCCAATCTCGGACGTGGATCAGCTGGGATATGAATCAAAATTTTAAAATAAAAACTTTTCCTCATTAATTTTATTAACTGATTCCTGTTTTTTTTGCTTTCTAGGATCTCAAATGCTAAGAATTTTACAGTTTCAATGGCTCCCATTATATAACTTTTTGATATATACTATCAGACTTCTATCGCCACGGTGGCAAAATGGCATGATCATCACAACCATAAGAAACCAAATAACTAACCGTTTTTGCTTGTCATATCCAAATAGATGTCTATCAGGACAGCGCATACCACTCACAGATGTAAATTATTTCTCGATGTAGGATAATGAGAGCACGGCCCCCAATTATTGCCGACAATTGGTAGCACTGTATGATATGTCAGGGCACAACGTTATTTTGCAAAATATAAACCCATAAGGCTAACGTGTCAAATTCCTACGCCTTTAATCTTATCGACGCTATTCTCCTATTTACTCGGGAAAAAGAAAAACTAGGTAAAGCATGTTATAGGCCTACCACAAATATCAGAATCATGTAATTATGGATTGAAGTGAGAAAGTGGGGAAATATAGGGCTACGCAAGGGATGGAGACGAGTATGATAAGAGAAAGCAAAAAAGGTACAGCATGCCTCTCCCACTTCACTTGGGCGCCTCGGCAGGAAAATCGAGGTCAGCACCAACGATGGCATTATTGGTCGGTCTTCATGGGCACCACTTACGCTCCACCACCGTAGCCTAAACATACGGCTTTAGCTTTAACAATGTCAATGCGCTTTAGAGTAAAGCTCCAAATCAGTAAAGCATCAACCCAACAGGCATAAACAATTGAACACGCTCGACCCACGATGTCTAGTATACCAGCACTTTTTCAAGCCAAACCAAGATTTGTTTGTCTGACATAAGTGTGATTGTTTGGGTAGTTAAAGTAGCCACCCACATACAGTTGCAACAGCTTACCTCTGTGATCTAGCACATATCGTCCAATGCAATAAAGATGACAAATTAACTACTGTTAAGGTGATCGTCCATAACAAAAGGCACCCAAATCATACTTTTTGAGAAGCAAATACTAACAGGGAACTTTAAAGCTTCTCTACAACCGACTTCCATTTGTTTTCTTCCACCTCTTTTACACCCCATGGATACATTTACACAAAGTACACACTCAGTGGGTGCATAAAAGTAAAGTTGGAGCTAAATAAAGACTCCGTCTTGAATGGCTCTCTTAAGAGACAAGCTTCAGCAACAGTTCCAGCTTGGACGACAAAGTAAGGAGTTAAGGGGGGGATAAAAGATCACTGATGAGTAAGGCATTATTACTCTGACGCAAATCCAAGGACTATGCACCATAGGGCTAAAATGGTCTAAGAAGAAACCATTGTCAGCTTGTAAACTTATGTTGTCAAACGCAATGGCATACTAAGGAAGACTAATGTGCCCTCCCATATCTCTATATAACAATTTTTGACCCTTAGATAATGCAGCTAACTTTGGTTAAGACATTGTAAACATAGCAGACCACATTATTTCAAGCACTTTTTAGAATGAAAGGAAGTCGTCTTGGTAGTTACTACTCACAGGATCATCTTATGTCTTTTATAAACCATTGTCCAAGTCTGTAAGACTCCAGTAGAGCACACGTGTACAGTACAATTTCTACATGCTCCAAGTACGACTGTAAAACATTTCCATCTTCAATGTTGTAGACTTCTTTGGGCTGTTGCCTATCATCTAGGTGAAGCTTTTCATTTACCTATTTACCTGCAAAATAAACAGAAGCAAAGGCAAAATCATCATTCATCAAAGAAAGAACACTTCTACTAAACCATTCTTAGATGTTCTCAAGGATTAAAAGTAAGTTACGTGAAGGAGATTTAAGGGCATAAAGAACATTAAAACAGATAAACAGCCAAATAAAGACATGAATCACAACCTAGTGATCAAAGCAACAATAGGGAAAACATTAATGGATTACTATTTCATAAACGTGGCTCCTTGAATTGTCAATATCAGCATTGGTACAATGTGTTCATCTTAGGATATAATTGACCATTGCAAAACAAGAAACGCCCTATCCCTTTAAGCACAGACAAGATGACAGCGTTTACTCAAGATTATATTTATACAACAAGTAGCCAAAAACAAGCCAAAAACTTCTCATCCTGGCTGGTGCCAGAAAATTTTGAGCGGGGTGGGGTGGGGTGGAGAAACCACCACACCATGAGAACGGGACTTCTAGAAAAAGTCACCCACTTCAAACATCTTACTAACCATTTATGAATATCAGACATCTAACGATGTGATGAACAAAATGTAATAACGTTGTCAAATCCCAAGAGAGTGTGATATATTAATTGTTAGGTATCTAGATCACTCAATCACGTGGAAAACAATAAAAATCCAAAGACAACACATGCCGAAAATTTTGCAGATAAATGAACAGAAAAATGTAACTCAAATAAAAGGGCAGCCATAATAATAAAAAAGAAATCAATAAGCACGTCCATACCATATAGAAATTGCTTCTATACCTAGGATTCCTAAAAGTAGCATTAATCTACTGATCAGTGCACTACTAAGTTGGAATAGTACCAATCTCAAGTCCTAACTTCTACTTGTCAAATATGTGGACTATCTATTATGTGAAATTAGTACGTTATATGCATGCTTACAGTTGTACAAGTTCACTCCACCAAGGTGTAATCAGACAACGTATGCAGTCATGAAATATTTTAAAAGAATAAACTCAGCAAGTGAAAATTGTGAGATAGTTGGGAGTCAATAGAGGAAATTATTCTCCCTCTAGATAAACAGAGATTTCATATGCAAGCAGTCATAAAGGAAGATGTGACGTGCAGTGAAACAAGAAAGTCCATAGGTATAAGAGCGAGTTTAGATTGAACAAGGACCAGAGAGCGGCACCGAGTAAGAAAACATAGCCAAGAACATGAAAATGACATGATGACGATCAAATCAGAAAAAGTGAGGACTGCTTGATCCATTTATAAAACAGTTCAAAAACAAATATCAGCCCATCTCTACCTTTACTGTTAACCCATTCCTGGATCCATAGAGAGGGTCACCAACGACATAAGGAGGTTGACGGGCATAACTCTTCAAGAGTGGAACACGATCTGGATCATAATCGTCATCGCTCTCATAGCATCTTTCATCATGTGGGCCAAGAGCTTTCAGAATCATAGCAAAGAGCATACATAGTCCCTGAAATGACCAGGACAGACAGATGCAGATTTAACTATCAGCACACACTTTCTAACCAAAAGAAATGCCAAAGCATAGGGCCAACAGCACAAAGGAAGCACCTATGTCTGACAATGACATTACGAATAATACCAAGAGATCATCATGACACTATGAATAATATCAAGAGATCATCCTGTCACATCTTATAAGATGAATCTCATAGGCAATATAGTGCACAACTGAGATAGAAATGGACAACGTAAATAAAAAGGAGCATTTTAGAAAAACACAGATAAACTAGTGTGTAAAATACAGAAAATTCTACATAATGCAACTAGATAGACTTTAAAAGGGTGCAGTGCTCTAATTTCCTGCCAAATGTTATTCTTGTTTTGAACAGATTAAGGTAGGACACATCGAAGAATTAATCCTGAATATTGACTCTATTGATAAGGATGGCAAAGGATGTGCACATATAACCAAAATCAGAACCATTTAGTTATGAATATTGTATTACCATCTAAACCAGGGCTGTTACTCCGAATACCCATGGCATGAGATAGCAATTTAAACCATTTCAATTTGGCAAAACGTAAGTCTCCGAAACAGCTCAATCCACACCTCTCTTTGTTTCTGTTACTCCAGGATACGTCTTTTTCTTCCCAATTATTATATCCTTCAACAGCATCGGTGCATAATATCAGAAAGTTTGTCCGAGAAAATGCAATCATTTGTTCACTATCAAAGTCCACCCAACCTGCAGGTCCACTAGGTAACTAAAACTAATACAGAATAATTTCTTCAAAATGTGTGTTAATGCATACACTTAAGTGCATCAGGTTAAGTATATACACACGTGTCATGTTGAATCGGAAAAGAAACTAGTTTTTCCTCAACACACTCTCCAAGTAGTGGGTTGTAATATGGTACTTGACCCCTTAGAACTACGTTTGTAAACAATTCAAGACAAGGTGAAACTTTCTACTTGGGTCTTGGTGCATAGGCTTCTAACACGTTAAACCTTTTAGTACAATATATATCCATGAGATCATATTTTCAAGGAAAATGAAGAGCTTTCTAAATGTCACAGACTAAATGCTTAAAATGTATCAAAAGAGTGACAAGAGAAAAAAGTAAAACAAAAATGGTTGGTGATTGATGAATATATGTAAACATACGATACTATTGTCATCATACACCAAATAATTGGAGATATGAGCACCTTCCTCCAATGAGGCAAAGGTAGATACAGAAAGTTAGAGAAGGATGCTTAGATGTTACAAAAGTGGAAGGATATTTAACTTTAGTAAGCTCCTAAAGAGATTATTAATGGAGTAAAGTGTGTCATAGTCATGTAGTAGCAGTTAGAACTCGCCAGTTTGAAGCAGTCATGCTTATTAGAAACAGTGACAGCAAATTTCTTGCCAAATTTTTTTTTTTCAACAGATATAAACAGTGACCTCAGGCTGCTTCAGAATACTCGGACTAATTAATAACGAACATCAAACAGGAAACCACTTTAGAAAACAAGATTAAGCTCCCTACCATTGCTCTTAGAAGACACATTTCAAAAGCCTTGAAAGGGTGTAATATAGGTCTATCCAGTGAACACAGCAATGAAAACATGATTTCAAGCTGACGCAAAGTTTATGACCAACACCCAGCTATGAATCCTCTGGTTCCAACATGCAAAACAGTCTAAAACCTAGGTTTTAAGGGGTAATAAGGCGATTGGGTACACCGTTGACAGCCTCCTCTATGTATATGTTTTTATCAAAAGGAGGGAGGAGGGAGGGAGGGAGCAAGAGAGACCTGTACAGCCACAGCGGACAGGGCGATCCATTTGCACAGATCAAAGTTTTCCTTGATAAAATGTTTCAACTCCTTTAAGTTGCCAGTTAGGTCTTCCGGAAAGTCCTGATGTCATGTCGAATGAAATTAGACTCGACAACAGACGCAAAGGCCAAATGTCATGAAGCAATTTACCTCCTCCCAGTTGCGGTTTAAAAATACATCCACAGTCACAGCAGCTTCCAGCGTGAAAAGCAAAAAGACAAACACCATGTACTGTATCAATTTAAGGACGACAATTGAGTTTCGTCTATTTGGACAAAAGTTACTGAGTAACGAGTTCTAGACTTTTCATAACCAAATAATATAGATCACATATCACTGGAAGTCGTGTGAATCTTTGGAACTGAAACATTTGGTGAAGATAGGGAGATTACAAGGGCAAAAGGAACATACTGATTTCATCATCCGTTGTATAAAAGGTATAACCTTAATGAGAAAAAAAGCCACACAGTCGTATTAGCCAAAGACATCAGTGAAGTGAAATGAAATCTCTTTGTATCCAAATGTTCAAAGAAAACACATTGGTAATTAGAGGCATATTAACTTTAAGAAGATTAAACGTAACTTCCCTTAATTGTATCAATTGTCAACCACATTAAAATGAAAGGGACAATTAAATGAAAGATCGGCTGAAGCTGGACCCAGATCAACTCAATTCCTTGCTTATTTTTATTCATAATCTATCCAGATTCGATAAGAAAATTCAACTTAATGATGCGCTATAGTAAAACACTTGGTTTTTCTATCTCTGAACTTCAGTTGGGCACTTACAAAAGGCAGTTCTTTGAACTATTATGAATCTAAGTGATCCAAAATAATCACCTGAACAGCATTATGTAAGAAAATTTCTCATAAAGAATCTCAAACATAGTTGTAACACGAGAAAAATGAGACAATTTTGTTCTGAAGATAGAAGTCAAGAATACAAAGTTAAAATCACTGAATAGACTGGAAAAACGAAATCAGATGACATTTCCTTTATAAACCGTACATGGCCAGCAAATACAACTGTGAATCAAAAAATTAATGATGCCCCTGAACTAGTCTAGAGCCACATATTCATCTTTTTATACAGCTCAACAACATATCTCAAGAACCAAATACAGCAACATCATGTCCATGACAACATCTAGAAATGTTAAATATTAGCCATTAAAGTGATCAATGCTTGAGAAACAACCAAACAAAAGCATATAAAGGTAAGACTACTGCCTGGTCCTCCAGCAATGAATAGGTATTGCCTGGCTGCAAGGTAGAACCAAAAGCATTGTAGGAGGTTGGCAACCATATGTCTTCGCTCTCTAGATAAAAACAGTTTACTACCTTCCACAACCGAGTATGTCAATTTGCTAGTAGAAACCATACTTCTCGAATCAAGATACATATTTTGTATCGACATCCCAATTTTCCATATCACATCCTATCGTATCATAAATCCTACAGAACAATCTATATACTTAACAGATGTATATAATGAGATATAAACAATATTGTATCATAAATTCGCAAGTAGTCCGTCTAAAAGACCAGCTGTTTCTAGATGATATAAGTGCAGAAGATGCATAATTAATTGTGAAAGCCCCAAAAGACGAAGAAATGAATGCCATAGTGAATTTACCATATGATAGGTTGTGAGGTACGTATTCGTATCGAAACGAATCTTAAGATACGAGCAATATGATGTCAATTTAATACACATGCTAGTTCATACTGTTTTATGTCACTGTATCTATTGCACATCCTAAAATACTAACAACTAGGTAGAAACTAGCACACAAAAACGAAAGAAGATAGGTAATTTTGAGACGCAGTCTGACAAATCAAAGCTTTTAGACTCCATATTTCATCCGCAGAAATAAATTTTGACCAAAAAGAAATATGCAAAGTGACCGAACATCAGCCATCAGTGGATGGAAAGGATACGAAATAAAGGCAGCAACCATTAGCAGTCTCTGCAGCAATATGACCCGAGCACGTGACCACACACAGAGTAACACCAAGCCCCAAAAAAGTGTAGATGAACCTGCAAAGTCATGCAGTAGAAAGATAAAAGAAACATACACAAACACACACCCCTTTGTGACACTGTGTCAAAAGCTCAAAAGTAGACCAACTAAACAAATAGCAGTCAACATTTTGCTTAAAAGCAGCAATAAGTTCACTCATGCAAAGTAAATCATATAACCAAAAAAGCAACATTGTAAAAATCGTTACTTTACCACCAAAGAGGCCCACAATCCTATTACGATAATTTGGTGGGGGGTGGGGGTGTTAATCTATCTTTTATACACGTAGATATAGAAAGATAAGGGGTGGGGCGGGGGGCTTACCATGGGGCTGGGGAGGGGCCATCCATGTGCCTGTGCCAAACCCTAAACATCCACAGGGCGTACAGTATCATTGCAATTCCAATCATCCCAACTACAGAATTCACCAGCTTCAGCATTGACTGGATGCAGTTCCTCGCGATTCTCCCCATTTTAGGTGACCCAGTTGACCTCCAATTCTTCACATACAGAAGAAAAACCCTAAGACCAGAACTAGGGTTAACGGAAAATTTGCGCGAATATGAAGTCTTATATGTCTTTGTCAAATTTGATTTCTTTTCATTTCCGAATTTTAAGCAGAATCCCAACATTACGCCGCTTCAATAGAATATGTCTGCTTCACGTGTTTTTTGTTTTAATAAAATGTTTTAGTGACTCGGAGAGAACAAAAAGATGATGCTGTGGTGTAGTGGTTATCACGTTAGTCTTACACACTAAAGGTCTCCAGTTCGATCCTGGGCAGCATCAGACGCCATACCGATTGTTACTTTTCAAAACGCTGATATTTGTTACTAATTCAAAATGATTATTGGAATTGTTACTAAAGACGGTCAGGGGTTTTAGGCAATTCTTATTATCGGAACGAGCTATTGTGCACACCTAACGCATCTGTCATTTTATAGTTCCTGATTACTTTTTACGCGATTTTGTTAAAATTAAAAAAATATCTTTAACATTATGGCACAAAAGCCGTATCTCAAATTGAGAAAATAATATTTATAACGTTAGAGATTAATTTTCATTACTAATAATTTGACGAACCTATTAAAGCCAATAGATAACTCTAAATGCCCTTCTTTTTTTTTTTTATCACAGCACTATAACTACATTAATTTTCACCCCATAAAAAAAATCGCAATTATATGGCTAGTGTAATGTAAGAAAAATAAATTAACAAAGAGATCTGAATTAGAAATTGAAATGTAGCAGTAAATTGCCAAAAATCATTAAAACAAAACACTAAATCTCATCAAATTGGACTACCCTGTGACTCTCTTATCGAGCCCTACACACGCAGACATCAGCAAACCCACGCACACACATCAACATAGGCCAATGGCAAATAGAGCCATGGACAACGATTCTTGGACGGCTCGCCTCTCTTCCGCCTCCAATCACCGATTATTGATTGCTAGAGTGTGTAGTGCCTATGGATTGCGTGATGCCGTCACGAAGAGTTGCTTCTTTGACTAAGGAGGAGGACAGAAGGTTTTGCAAATATTTGGAGGTTTCGTTGTTGAGTAAAAATCTGGTACGAAACAAGCACATTAATTCTAGTGCTCCCAAAGAAGAGTGAAACAATCTGGTAAAGTGGATCTATTGCTTTCTTTGAACAATCTGTCAGGAAGCACATTAATTACAGTGATCCTAAAGGAAAATGGAAGAATGAAACAGCCAAGAGAGACGGTGTAATTTTATTTTTCCTATTATCAGTTGTGGGAATGAAATGGATGATTCATGGTGTAGATTTCTCTTGATGGGTTTCGAAAATATTAACGTGGATAACGAAATTAGGGAAGAGTTCCCATGCCCGGCAATTTGTCGACGACCCACGACCAGTGATTTACTGATTCTTGGACTGCCCGTCTCTCTTCTGCCAATAGGCGTCCATCCACCGCAATGCCACCGCGCCTCTCTTCCACTGTTAGTTAAGCCAAAAAAAAACATAGGCCTGGAAGCCACCACTATCGCCGTCACAACGACCGAGTGCCGCCAGCCACGTTAGTCGTAGATCCATGACACCAACAACCAACAATCACTCACCCGCGACCACCGAGTACCGCCAACACGTGTCCGTACACGTTGTCGTGGGGATTCGCCGACCGCACAACCACAACAGCTTGCCGCACGCCAAGGGCCACCCACGATTGCCGTCATTTGTGAATCGCCACCAGTCGTCCATCTGCGCCGCCGCGCCTCTCTTTGACAGCCCAGCACCGCCGGCCACCCACGACCCTTGAGTCTAGACGTTCATCCACCGCCAATCACACAAACACTGTAATTGCAGAGTTGTTAAGGAAGAAGAAAATGTAGAGAAGGGGAAAGGGAAGGGGAAATGCAGAGAAGATAATGAAAAAGTTAAAAATAAAAAAATTAAAGATGCATGAACACAAAAAAAAATGGAAAAAGTACAATAAAAATGGGCTAATGAAAAAGTTAAAAATAGAAAAATTAAAGATGCATGAACACAAAAAAAAATGGAAAAAGTACAATAAAAATGGGCTAATGAAAAAAAAAAAGAATTGTACCATGAATGATGTTGTTAGTTTCTGATTTCAAAATGTAATGGAGATGGAGGGAAGGAAAAAGGCGAAGAAGATAGACTCGTGAGATAGAAAGACAGTTATGTGAAGTGTAGGCAGTGGAGTATTTTACATTTTTACCCTCGTAATGGACACTTGTCAGTACGTGAGCGAGTTTCAGTGTAACACCAAAAGAGTATTACACTAAAAAAATATCTTCCTATTAGATAGTAGATGCCGTGCACACGCATTGCGTGTGCGATTCTGTCATTGCAAACTATGAGTAACGTATTTTAAGATAATCTGCTTATCCACACTTACAAATGCAATTGTCAGATTGTAATTTGAATTTTCTTCAGATTTGAGGGAAAAGGTGAAATGTAGAAGAAATTGTAGAAAAGAAAATGGGTAGTTATCTGCAGAGAGTGGATGTTTGTAATTAATGGTTTCATGGAGAGTGGGTAGTTATATTTTATAATTTTGTTCTCATAATGGATACGTGTCAGCGCCGAAGTCACTCTCGGTGTAACACCAAAAGGGTATTACACAAAAAATAGCCTTCTCGTTATATATAGTATAGATAGATAAATATAGATTTGGGATGAAGTTAATATCTTTGCTTTTAAAAAATGAATTTAATATCTTTTCTTGTTAGTTTAAAATGGCTGAAAAAGATTAAGCTCACAAAAATATGACCTTAGTTTTACAAGGATAACTTTACTCTCTTTCAAAAAGAAAAAAAATTAGCAGAGAGAGTAAAGGATCTGCAAGGAAACACGATTAACATAACCAACGCCTTATAAAAGTATCGCATTCCCAAATTTCTAAAATCTCAATTCAAGCCCTTCAAGTCCGCTCCAAAGACAACTCATGAGGTACGATTACATTCCTCAGGACTTTAGTACCTTCAAATGGTTGACCAATAATGTTAATGCATAAAGTTTGACAAGACGGCAAATGTTAAAGTTTGTAAAATAACCAAAATGCTTTTTCTAGTAAAAAAGTATTTTTTTTCTTTGAAATTAAGGTAAAACGGAATCTACCTTCTCTCTCAAAGTGAATCGAACCCTAATAGCTTATTTGCAAGTTTTTTTAAGGAGAAAAAGGAGAGAAAACGAAAGGAAAGTCGCTCATTTCTTCCCCCCTTTTTTTTTTTCTAGTTTGTGAGTTTTTTTTAAGGAGAGTAAAGAAGAGAAAAGGAAAGAAAGTTTGAGCTTCTTTTGTCTCTAAATCTTTCCTCCCAAAATTGGGAAGAAACCGAGAGAAGGAAACTCTCATAAGTAATATTTTATTGATGTCTATATTACCCTTAACATGATGAAGACTAAATTTTTAATGATTTTTAGGTTTTATGATTTCTTACAGGAACTTAGTATTTTACTACAAATAAATGATCATTTTATATGTTAGAGTTGACTCGTGACTGATTATTTTATTTTTGGTGTGACATTAATTAGATTTGGATGTTAGGATGCTTGTAATCATCTCATGACTATTTTTTTTAATTGTGACATTAACTCGTGATGTAAAACTTATTACATTAGTATGGTATGTACTTTATTTGATGTTATTGATGACTAATTTTTTTCAGTCAAAATCATGTTCTTTTTTTAAGAACATACATTTGTAGTATTTGTTGAAATTATTACAATGGAGTATGAGGGTATATAGGTAATCGGATATCTCTTCTTTTCTTTTCTTTTGAACTCACAAACAAGAAAAAGAAAGGATACTTTCTTTTTTTCTCCTAAACTCACAAACAAGAGGAAGGATAATTGTTTTCCCTTCTCTTCTCTTCCTTTCTTTTCTTTTCTCTCATCTCAAAACTCACAAACATGCTATAAGCACAGTGGGGGCCTTTTTCTATTTCTCTTTTTGTTTCCTTTGTTTTGTTTGTGTTTTGGAGCAGTTTTTATGGGCCAGTCTTAGGGTATGTTTAATAACGCAATTAAGCACTTAAAACTTAAAATTAAGTGTGTTTGATGATGTTTAACGTTACATCACTTAAAAAATTAATTTATCCCAATAATAGACTAAAATTTTAAGTCATGGTGGACTTACTTAATGCTTATCACTTAAATTTTAAGTGAGGTGGTTAAAAGTTATTGAACATAATTTTATATTTATAAGAATAATAATTTTAAACGAGATGGTTAAAAGTTATTGAACATGACTTTATATTTATGAGAATTATCACTACTGTGATGCCTCCTCAATTAATTTGCTGGCACTACCGCCTTTACTACTATTATTCCCTCTTATTACCACCAGCACAATTAGTACGACCTAGCCACCATCACAAGGACGCTGTCACCTCCACTACACCATCGCCATTGTCACCACGTCCATATTTGTCAAAACTATCTTAATATTCATCACAGTACAATTATTGCCATGACGGCCATATCGCTGTCTATCGCTACCACCACAATTACCAATACATATTTTCATGCACCACTATTGCCACCTTTCCGCTGCTGACGCCGCATCCACCACGATTTTGGCAAATTCTTTTTTATAAAGTACATAAATAAATGCATAATTTTGGTTAAATAGATAAATTTGTAAATGGAACAATTTTCAGACATTTGCTTTTGGTTTATAGAATAGGTTAACTTATTTTTTAGTAAAAATTCAGTTACTTAGAGTTTTCGGTTTTAATTATTCAGTGCTTAACTTTTCAGCACTTAAATTTTAGTTTTATCTAACAACCCCTTAGTGTGTAAATCGATAGTTGTCTGGCCACTCCAAACATGCCTCTTTCTGTCTTCCCCTCTTTTTGGTTTCTAACCCCTTAATAGCTCAGCTGTTAATTGGATTCACGCTGCCTTAGGGCTCTTATTCAGATTGTGGAGAAGACAATGTTAGTTAGTAGCATTTAGTTAGCGATGCTAAAATGTGCCGCTAAGAATCGTCACAAAAGTTGCCCCCAAAAAAATGCAATTAACAACATTTAGCAGGCAAGAATTATTATCTAAAAGGGATTGTAGCCTCTTACTATGACTTATGCTATTGCAAAAACTTATCCAAGTCTAATAGCAGCTTGCTTGCAACTGCTACTTATGGTAGATTCAGATTTTCCAACCCCAAAAGATTAAAGATTTACATTAGGTACAAGGGAGAATAATTACCTAAGTAACGCAAAGACATTTTAAGTTGAGCTCCACAGATGGAATCCCTTTTTAGGAGCTTGGGATCCTTGTTTACATTTTCAAAAATGAACCCAATGACTACTGGGTTGGTCTGTCAAATGTGATATTACTCGATCAGGAAAATTTTAATACATGTGAAAAAGATAAAATGTGCAAATCTCGAAAACCGATAGATCTATATATCTCTCTTTAAGATATGAAACTATGCTTGATTTTTTTTTCAAAGATGGGATGGTTAACAGGTTGCTATCCATTTCTGTTCGGCAAAACATTAAATTTGTTAATGGCAGCTTATCTTTGGCTATTTTTTTCCCCTTGTTCTTAGATTGGTATCCATAAAGCATCAAAACAAGAAAAAATTTACTTTGTATCTTTCAAAATTGAAAAAACTAGTCATGGCTGTTTAGGATAATTTCTTATCTATAAAGTATCAAAGCAAGAAAAAATTACTTTGTATCTTTCAAAATTGAAAAAACTAATCTCTCTCTCTCTCTCTCTCTCTCTCTCTCTCTCTATATATATATATATATATATATATATATATATATATATCTCTCTCTCTCTCTCTCTATATATATATATATATATATATATATATATATATTTCCAACGCTATGGAAGGAGTAACCTATATCCGCTAGACGTTAATGTCAACATTACTAAAAGATATTATAGACATCTCATTTTTGTGGGCTTTATACATTTACTATTATGCTTATTCTTATTACAAATGCTCTAGGCTTAATTTAATTAGATAAGTTCAATCCAGGTAGCAGTCTAGTTGGTCCAGTCCAGTAACAGTGCAATTAGTCCAGTTTAAGTGATCCAGTCCAGTTAGTTTGAGCTTGGGGAAGTCAATATTTTGGGAGGATAAAAAGTCTTACATAGGGATCGCAATTTGATTCGCACCTGATAGATATCCGACCCACCCCTATCCGATAAGAGAGAAATTTTTTACTCTAATCAAGTTATGGGCGAGTATGGTATTTAAAATTTTAGCCCGCATTTAAAATTTTAGCCCGCAGCGAGTTTGGGTCAAATTTGGTATATAGTTTAACCCGCCCAATATATAATAAATATCCTAACCCTAAATTTAATCACAACCCTCCATCTTGGTGCTATATAAATAGAGTCATAAAAACCCTACCCATACTTTTCTTCTCTCTTCTGCCCAGCCTTTCACCTCTCCCTTTTCCCCGCACCATCATCCCCTTTACAAAATAACCTCACCACTAGCCACCGTCCACCAAACACAATTTGTAGTTAGCATTTCATCCTTCTAGTTTTGATGAAGGTCAGAATCGTGACTATACTTGTTCATGTGTCATAACTGCGACACGAGGAATCGCCAAATTAGAAGCACCGGTAGCTTGGCATCGGGTTGCTGTTCATGGCTAGTGATCTCGAAGATGGCCTAGAGTGCACTGGAGAAGGATTAAGTGTCAGGCGAGGAAGGGAATATGGTTGCGCTGTCATAACTGTCTCGGCATCGGATTGCTAATCATTGTAGACTCCGGTGTCGATACAGATAGAGGATGAAGAGGATGGAGTTGGTTAATAAAAATGATGTGAAATACCTGGGTTCATCAGAACATGGTTATATAAAGAACATCATGAAATCGTCCAATTGTTATTGGTTAAAGCTGCATAATGGACTAATTTTGCGATAACTTTTGTTGGTTTTCTTGTTCTTCACTTGTTTTTAGCATAATTTTGCTGATTTTTCTTTCTAAAATTTTGACAAAAGACAAATAAAAATCAATATTGCCAAAAATAGTCCATCAAGGGCGAATTAGGGCGGGGTCGAGTTTTTTAGTAGTGCATCCTATCGAGGATCTCATCCCTTGACCCGATGGTGAGGCAGGGTGGGGCAGAGTCGTGTATTAGAACTACCGAGAAGGGTACAAAATTTATAAAATTCGCATCCAACCCGCTCCATTGCCATCCCTAGTCTTACATTAGGTTTGGATTAAATTTGGTAGTCAATCTCGAATTCTCACATGTGTTAATCCACAATAGGTGTTCTTCTCCCTCTAGAGTTAGTTTAGAGGTTGGTAGTCGCCATAAATGATCCGGCTGATAAGATTAACTTAGACTTTTTAGCCTATCTTAATTCTTTTCTCTTAAAAATGATAGCCACGACCAAATGTTGTCCTCCTTCATTTCTACTGTCGCCAGAACTATATAAAAAGGCCCTCTGATTGCCTCTAAAGGGAACAACTAAGGAGAGAAAAATTTTCAAAAAAGCTATAAGAATTATGTGTGAGAAGAGAGATATAAATAGGATCTATAAGTTCATATTTGTTGCATTGTGGAGAACTTGGGCCATGTAACGGCCCCAGAAATCAGAAGCTCCGCCGCCCGAACTCCTGGGTCGTTAACCTACCGGATCATATCAAACCTGTCAAATCTGTTCACTAACACATACTTCAAAACATTTAATCTGATACCATCTCAAATTCTTCAAATACAAGCTTACAAAACTGCTTAAACTTGGTCTATGAAAACCTAGGTTCTTTACAAACTCGAGACCTTATAGAATAAGGTGACAGTTCCGACCCACGCAGGGGTCTCACATATCGAACTTGCTACAACTTATCATCACATGCAGAAGAGAATCAAATGAAGGGTGAGCTTTTAAGAGCTTAGTAAAGTCGTACAAGGACTACCAACGGGATTACAAAATGATTTCAAAGAATCCAACTCACAATGATTTTTGAATATTTCAACGAACTGAACAACTCAATGATTTTCAAAATAATTGAAATTCATCATAAATAAATACCATAATAGACAAATACCAACACAATAGGTTTCAAAACGATCAATAAAAGATCATCTTTAAAGCCATCATTTCAAAATACAATGATGGTTTTCCAAAGGATTTCAAAATGTACATAGATCATCCGAGACAGTTTTTTTTCAAAATACATTGAATTTCTTAAGGGATATCAACCCAAGCACAAATCATGATACATATGGTGCAAACAAAGTAAAAAATCAATGTTGATCCTGGGCAGTTACAATGCCACTCAGGCAAAGTTGGTAGTGTACACATGCATAATGTACCAAAATACGAGTCCACTTGGGTACTAGCCTGCTTTTCCTGCAGGATTTAAACCAGCCTTATTATGCCCTCCCACAAAACGGAAACCCAGGTCAACACAGAAAAATTAACAATATTATCAATAAGCTTTAACATAAGCTCAATCACCAAAATCAATTCGAATTCCAATAACAATAATCATACTTACATAAGTCAACATTCAGAAATTTCAGAAGAAAAATCATAAATAAACAGCAAAAACGATTATGAATAATTATTGAATTTAAGCACAACAATTCAGAAGAACGGATACAAACAATTGTAAAATTTTCTCAGCACGCAATAACAGGCGATCATCACAAGATTTTTAAATAATCGATCCAGGTTCAATATTAGGGTTTTCTAGCAATAACATGCTGATATCGATACATAATTCAGAATTCGACATTAGTCATAAATAAATCAAAGGAGTACTTACGAGTTATCAAAATAAGGGTTCGGACGAAAATTCTTACCTAGGGTTCAGATAGAATCCCTTACCTGGATCCGCAGCTAAACTATTTAACCGAAAGTCTTTAGCTTTAGCTTAAATGAGATGATCAAATCATCAGAACATAATATACAGTACAATAACTTAATATAGACTCACACATGTCTTAAAATAAATCTCCCTCACCGCGTACGTAAAATTATCAAAACGCTCTTGAGGTGTAAAATTATCAAAAAGCCCCTCTTAGGCTTAAATTACCAAAATGGTCTTCTCACAAGTTAGAATCACTATAATAACCTTACCCTACAAAATTTTACTCAAAAATACCCTTTTTTGATAAAATTATCAAAATATCCCATCGGGTGGCAAATTACCAAAATATCCCTAGAGTTTTCAGCACCGAAAAAATCCCAAAATATCTTAAAACGCTATTTTAAGCATCCTTATAGCATTTCTGGACTAACAAGTATTTTTAAAAAAATTTGCCCGAAAATCCCGAATCAGTGTTCGGATCGGGCGCTAAATGGCCAGTTTCAAAAAAAATACCTATCGCCTCAGAATGAGACAAATTCTATAATATGAATCATATTAGTAAAATAAGATTTTCATAAAATTTTCAAATTAAAATAACTTAGTTTACAAGGTTAATTATTTTACAAATTTGGTTTAATCGCTACCCTAATTAGCGTCCTTCGCGGATACCGAATATTCTTGAAACATTTCAAAGCATACATCTCATAAAAATATTGTGGGTTACAGTTTTGGACTTTGTCTAATTTTAGCCCTAATAATTTATAAAAATTCATGAAAAATTGCCTAATTTAATTTTCTATTTTTAGCGACAATTACGACTACTGTTTAAATCGATCCCACATAGTATTTCACCTTTCATACACCAACTTCATTTTCAACCTCCAGCCGAGACCCATACACCCCCCCTCCCCCCCACACACACACTATTCCAACAGCTCACTAACACATTCTACTCACACATAATTCCATCGAATCATGCCTAACACTCACTAACACACATCCTTTACACACATATATTCACATAATTATACACACAACAACCCCGAAGAACACACGTGCATACACTGTCACCAACACCCATTGAAACGCACACAAGCTCACACACAACCCCTCCTCGGGCACACTCAAGCTACTCATAATCTCAGCCAATTCAATTCTTACATAATAGTAATCCCTCCAAACACAAGATCACGTCAAAATCATTCACCGTCCACCTCCTACGCATGAAGAACACACACACGTATGCGGTATACCACATGCTCACTCACAGTGTTAAAAAAAAAAAAAAAACACACACACACACACACAGGGCTGATATTATATCTAAATTGACACAGGTAAATTATAAACTAATTAAGAATCACCTTGAGAAGATTCGCCTGAAACCCCTCTTTGTTCCTTCTTCCCGTTTCCTTTTTTTTTTCTCTATGTTTTTCTTGTTTCTTTTCTCCCCTATTTCTTGTTCTCTATCTTGGTCTTTCTTTCTTAAAAAGGGAAAGATTTCCCTTTTTGTTTTTTTTTCCTTCATTACCTTCCACCTGAGACATTCATTATCCACATATCCCATATTTTAACATTTAACTAGCTTAGTTATTGTAACAAGGAGGAGGTGGCAAGACTCTAAAAAACATGCTTTTTAAATTATATTTATAAAATTATACAAATGCCCTTAAACTTTACATATTTATAAAACACCCCAAACATTTAAAAATTACGCTTAAGCCCCAAAACTCGTCTAACCATTCTCAATTTAATTAGACATCACTGAAAATATATATACTAGCATTCATTTTATCTTTTTTTCATCGTTAAAATCATAATTCACGTTTACGCCCTCGAGAGTTTTCCAAAATTATAGAAATGCCTCTAAAATTTTAGAATTTACATTTTGTCACACAATTATTTTAAGCGTTGATACTCTACTAGTACTCGAGCAACATTATAGCCCGTTTTTTTTTTCAGAACCCGGATGGTTATTTAACCGGCTTTCGAAGTTAGGGGTATTACATGCCATCACTTGGGCACATTAAGCAGTCAAAACCGAGAGGAATTCAACCTTTTCTTTTGTTTTTTAGCTTTTAGTACAATAGTTTAGACAAGTCTTAGATTGGTTTTTCAACCGAGAGGCGGTTCGTCACAAATAGCACTATGTCTCATAAAAAAAATGTAACTTTTCATTAAGTTAAAATATAGCATAAAATATCAAACGAGGTAATAAACATAGTATAGATTAAAGCAACAAGGTCGGTGTCCCCAAACTCTAGCTTAAGGGTAGCTTAATGGGCTTTAAAACACATAGTAATAAGGGAAACTTTAACATATGTGTCTCCTTACTATCTAATGCTTTTGTTTGTTAACCCTAAAGTCTAGTATTGGCTGTATTAACCGAGACAAATAAGACCAAGATACACTGAACTATTGAAATAAAAGTTATCACCTGGTCTAGATTCGATTTAACCGCTGAAGAACTAATTGAGTTTCTTTAGAGGAGGATTTTATGAAGCAACAGGACGGACCAGGAGCCGAAGGAGTTATTAAATGGAACCACGGCAAGTCTATATTGTTTCATCAAGTTGAAGAAAAAGAACAAGAAGAGTATTGCTGCTAAGGATTGATTCGAATGCACTTTTGAAAGTAAAAGTATCAAAGGAACATGGAAAAACCAGAATAGCCTCAACATAATTGATAAGAAAGGTAAAGTAGTAGAAAATAAGAGGGGTTTCATTTAAGAGAAAAAGAAGAATAAGAATTCCTTTGAAAAACATGAAACCGAGAGGTACAAATGGCTCATGAAGGAATACAACCTGATTGTGCATGAAATGAACTATGAGAACCATGATTTGTGTAAATTACGAAGGTTGATGTATAGGAAAACCATGCAATGTGAGGATGTGATGTTGTTCACGATGGACTCGATATGGACCCTGTGCTGCCACCATACTTATTGCACAATTAGCCACCATACAACCTAATGATTATTTTGGTAGTAAACAAGTAATCATGCAACATGCCATCGATAATTCAGACGTGACACTGCATCTGTGGCTACCAACCTACAATGTTACTATTGAGATGCAACATAATAATATATGAAGTACAGTCAAGGGAGGGATTGAACACTGATGATGATCCAATTTGTTTGAGGTGGAGGACATTGTCCCATAGGCCAACCATGCCTTGAAGTAGCCACCAGAAATAGAGCTTTGGGGCATGGCTTGGACCTTATTAACTCTAGTTCTTTGCTACAAAAAGTTAGATTTCGTTGATCATGGAAGCTCAAAATTTGGCGGAGCATATGCCAGTCGACGATGCGCAGAAGTTTAGCTTAGTGAAGATGAAGCCTTGAGAGCATACAGTATTGTCAGCGAAGCTACTGAAGAAGAACTAGAAATTAAAGAGAAAGTACCTTTAAGTGAGAGAGAAATTACTAATGATGACAATTTTGACATGGTCGCATAAGTAGAACCAATGTTGCTCAAAGTCGAGAGAATTCTAGCACCAAGCAACGAAGCAATCACCGATAATGAAGCCTTTGAACATAAGTCATTAATAGTTGTTTCACAGACGAAAAACTGATGTCGTTGATCATGGAAATGTAGAATCATGCAGAGCATATTGTCACAGCCTTAGACAAATCTAAGCCAACTGTACGACACTTAGCACTTTTAGGCCTGCTAGAATGCTAAGTCAGCCAATACCTTGAACTAGGCAAAGACAATATGTACATATATAACGAGGATATAAGTGTTTGGGAGAATGTTTGTACTATATCACAAATAGAGAATAGAGAGCTTGAAGAATGCTTGGATGGTTTGGCCAAGCGATGGCCTACTCTATTTATATGTCTGCCTCCTCAATTGATTATGGTGATCTATTTGATTCTATGGTATACGATGATATCTAGAATTCTTCTTAGAATTATCAACATATTTACATCTAGTACCCCACACCTAAATTTGACTAGTGGCATATAGAACTTTAGAGTTACCATATTACTTAAAAGAGTAAAACCCTTGAATTGTTTTAATGATGATTATTGTAGACGATATTTGGGCACTGATATTTTCATTAGGAAACTAATGGTTAAAATTATGTGTTAGAGTTTAAAGAGGTAATGTATTGTTGACTAGGCCCATGGCAGCTAGTTGCTATCACAAGTACACAAAAGAAACGAAGGATGGCTTCGTAATGCAAGGAAACCCTATAAGAGACTAGCACCACATGTATTAAGTGAGAAAAATTGAATGCAAAAAGATCGTTGCATATGTTATCAATTTCACTTTAAATAGAATTCGTTGGCAACGAGTTGAACCATCTCGTTGCCAATGGACTTCACAAAACAACAACGAATATAAAGAATGTAGGTTTTATAAGCAACAAGTAATTAAACCATCTATAGGTTAATTAGTGTTAATGAGGATTACCTTGGGCTAATTATAGCTAATTAGGGATGATTACGAATAATTAGGGTTATTTTGAGCTAATAGCAGGATTTTATTGTGCGAAGTCGTGTTGATTAGTCCTAATTAGGGCTAATTGAGTTATGTTAGGGCTAACTAATTATAGTTAATTAGGGTCCCTTAGGAGTAATTAGGGTTATTTTGCGCTAATTAGGGTTTAATTGTGCAGAGTAGTGTTGATTAGTCCTAATTAAGGCTAATTAGGCCTAATTGGGTTATTAGGCTTAATTACGACTACTTAGGTGCGTAATCAAAGTTTAGTTATGTTTTAGGGTTTAGGGTTTAATTAATCTAATCACGGGTCTACAAGATATGAGTAATATATTAAGGCTAATTAAGGTTTAATATGGACTGATTGGTGTTAATTATGCTCAATTTGGGGTAATTACAGCTAATTTAATTTTCATTGGGTTCTTAGGGTTAATTAAAACTAATTAGGCTCGTTAGAGCTAATTAGGGTTAATTGGGTTTATTAGGGGTGCTAAAAATATTGCGTTAACCTAATTAACCTAATTTCAACAACCAACTATTCAACTAATTCACAAATATCTCAATCCAATTGGGTCTCATCCTCCGTCAACAATCTCAATTCTCAAATTCTCAATGCACAGTTAACAATCTCAATTCCCAATACCTCATATAGGGTGTCGGTATGGTATTCGACACCTCCGAACACGTCCGAAGACATTGATTTATTTTTTAAATACCGGACGCCGTGTCCATCACCCCTTGAAGAGGTGTCCACAAATATAAAGCCAAAATGTGACATTTCGGTGTCGGTGTTGATCGAACGCGGTGTCCGTGACCTACCGACACCTTGACACCTGATCGACACATCCGGAAACGTGTCGGACACCTTCGGACACGTGTCCGAGACCTATCGACACGTGTCCAACACCTACCAACACGTCCGAAGTCATTGATTTATTTTTAAATACCGGACACCGTGTCTGTTACTCCTGTCACCCTTTGAAGAGGTGTCCACAAGTATAAAGCAAAAATGTGACATTTTTCGGTGTCGGTGTCGATCGAACGAGGTGTCCGTGACCTACCGACACCCCGACACCTCATCGAGACATCCGGACACGTGTCCGACACCTCTCAGCGGTGTTTGAAGACATTGATTTATTTTTTAATTGTCGGACACCGTGTTGGACACCTATTGAAGAGGTGCCGGACACCCATTGAAGAGGCCGATGTCCACAAGTATAAAGCTAAAATATGTTGTTTTGGTGTCGGCTTCGATCGGACGCGGTGCCCGTGTCTGTGCTACCTAATGGGGATCTCAATTCAATTAGGTCCCATCCTCCGTCAACAATCTCAATTCTCAAATGCTCAATGCAATAAAAATTAATAAAAATTACACATTCAATCCAATTGGGTCCTATCCTCCGTCAACAATCTCAATTCTCAAATGCTTAATGCAATAAAAATCGCACATTCAATCCAATTGGGTCCCATCCTCCGTCAACAATCTCAATATCTCAAATGCTTAATGCACAATTAACAATCTAAAATCATCAATTAACAACCTAAAATCATCGATCAATAATCACAATTCTCAAATGCACAATTAACAACCTAAAATTATCAAACGAATGATCAATGTTCAAATGGGAAAATTGTTCAAAATGCACATATCCGATGCTCTTGAATTATTTTAATTTGTTGTTCTATTCGATTAGGGCAATTAATTAGGGGGTTCAATTACTTCAATTTAGGGTTCAATAAGGGGGTTCTATTAGTTCAATTTAGAGTTCGGTTAAATTGTGGTATTCAATTTAGGATTCAATTAAGGGGTTCAATTAGTTCAATTTAGGGTTCGATTGGATTAGGGCATTCAATTTAGGGTTCGATTAGTTTAATTTAGGGTTCGATTCAATTAGGCCATTCAATTTAGGATTTAATTAGGGTTTAATTACATCAATTTAGGGTTCAATTATGGTTCAATTACTTCAATTTAGTGCTCGGTTGGATTGGGGCATTCAATTTATGTTTCAATTAGTTTAAATTAGGGTTCAATTCGATTAAGGCATTCAATTTAGGGTTCAATTAGGGGGTTCAATTACTTCAATTTAGGGTTCAATTAGGGGTTCAATTACTTTAATTTAGGGTTCGATTCCATTAGGCCATTCAATTTAGGGTTTAATTATGGTTCAATTACTTCAATTTAGTGCTCGGTTGAATTGGGGCATTCAATTTAGGGTTCAATTAGGGGGTTGAATAAGTTCAATTTAGGGTTCGGTTGGATCAGGGCATTCAATTTAGGGTTCAATTAGGGGTTCAATTAGTTTAATTTAGGGTTCAATTTGATTAAGGAATTCAATTTATGGTTCAATTACTTTAATTAGGGGGTTCTATTAATTCAATTTATGATTCGGTTGAATTTAGGGTTCAATTACTTCAATTTAGGGTTCAATTAGGGGTTCAATTAGTTTAATTTAGGGTTCGATTCCATTAGGCCATTCAATTTAGGGTTTAATTATGGTTCAATTACTTCAATTTAGTGCTCGGTTGAATTGGGGCATTCAATTTAGGGTTCAATTAGGGGGTTAAATAAGTTCAATTTAGGGTTCGGTTGGATTAGGGCATTCAATGTAGGGTTCAATTTGATTAAGGAATTCAATTTATGGTTCAATTACTTTAATTAGGGGGTTCTATTAATTCAATTTATGATTCGGTTGAATTGGGACATTCAATTAGAGGGTTCAATTAGTTCAATTTAGGGTTCGAATGGATTAGGGCTAATTAATATTAATTAGGGCTTATTAGTGATAAATAGGGTTTAGTTAAGGTTTATAGGGATTAATTCCAATTAATCCTAATTAGGTTAACTAGGGTTAATTAAGGTTTAGTTAGGGTTTATCGGGTTTAATTAGGGTTGTTAGGCCAGTTAGGGCTAATTTAGTTCTTTAGGGTTAATTGAGTTTTTAAACTTTAATTAGGGTTTAATTAAGAGTTATCTAGGGTCAATTAGGGTTAGTTCAAGTTTAGTTAATGTTAATTTAAGTTACAACATGCAACAATGTATAATTAGAGTAAAATTACAATATACATTACAACAAATTAACTTCGACTAACGTAAATTAGAGTAAAATTAAATTCAAACTCAAACTTACATGCATAAATTCAAACTCAAAATAATTAACCACATTATATTGAATTCAAACTCACATGCATTAAACCACATACATTAAAAAACAATGAGGGTAAGATGGACATACCGGCGGTGGTGGTGGTGCGGCGGCGATGGTGATTACGGAGGTGGCGGTGGTGGTGGTGCGGTAGTGGAGGGCCACTGGAGCTGTGGAGGGGCATGGCGTCGTAGGGGCTGTCACCTGTGGGACGGGGCGGGTGGAGGGAGGGTGTCACCAAAGGGGGGATCGCTGGGGGAAGAAACGACTGGTGAGTGAGAGAGAAAGAAAGAGAGAAAACAGGGAGAGAGAAAAGAAAGGAAAGTAGATATTTATATCACGACTTTTAGCGACGGAAAACATTCCGTCGCTAAAAGGCCGTTGCTTAAAGTTAAGACTTTTGCGACGAATACTTTAGTAACGATATATTCCTTCGCAAAACTATAGTTTTAGCGACGAAATTTTTACCGACAGAAACAATCCGTCGCTAAAAAATTTCTACTAAATTTTAAAAAGGCGGCCGAAAATAAGAAATTTTTAAAAATATTATAGCCACGGAAAATCCGTAGCTAAAATCCAGTCGGTAAAGATTTTCACCAACGGTTTGTACCGTCGGTAAAAGTTTTTAACAACAGACTTTTACCAACGGTATTTGCTGTTGCTGAAATGACTTTTAGCAACGGATTTTTCTCCATCGCTAAATAGCCTTTTTCTTGTGGTGGGATAGGTCCCAAAAGGAAAGTTCAATGGATGCATATGATAGGAAATGAAAAGGATTACAGGGAGTCGTGTGTCTGAGGCTCAACAAGAAAGAAAATAGTGTGCATATGTGTGTGTAGGTAAGAGAGAGATATAGCCAAAGAGAGAGAAGTTAGGAAAGAAGAGGAAGTGGGTAAATGACGGTGTGTGTGTGTGTGTGTGTGTGTGTGTGTGTGTTTGGAAGTTTTCACAGAGGTCATGAAGCTAAGAAGAAAGATAGTCAAGTGGGCATCATACCAACGAGGAAAGCTGTAAGTGCTTATGCCATAAATTGTTTGTTATTGTTAGAGGGCTTGCTTGAGCCAAAAAATTTTTTGGGTTGATTAGCTATATTCAGTTGGAATGGGATGGCTTGATGTGGTTAATTAATCAGTAAGTGTTCTGTAAACTATTGATTTAATTATGTTAGAAGTATATTTTCCGGTGTAAAAACCATACGTTGCCAATTACAAAATCTCTTATATAAACTGCAATATTATGTTTCTTACATGCCATGGTACAATAGTGAATCACTAGTTACTTACTAAGGCATGTAAATGCTCCCTTAGTTCTTCGACGTTTAAGACTTAAAAGCTATGATGTTAATCGTGGACTTTGAGTTTTAACACAACATATTTGCAAGGACCTGTTTTGTTGATTTTAGGATTGTAATATAAGTGTTATTTTGTGAAATATTTGTAATGAATGTAGGAATGAGGTTAACATCTAGAGCTGCGAATAGTGTTTAACTTATGCCGTTATTTCTATTGGTTTTAGTTAGGCCTGACAGTGCCTTGCGGCCAATCGCCCTTGAGCCTATTAGTCTCACAGTAGATTCGGGTCGTGACATTACATATGCTGCAGGGTTCTAGAGTTCTCTATAATATTCAAGTGAAAGACTTTGAAAAATAGACAGTGTTCTGGAGACAGCACCAATAAGTTGTCATGTTGTGTCTTCGTAAGTGTGTAGTAAGCACAGGCATAACAGAGCTATGAAATTTTCCTCCTTATATGTGGTGGGGGACAAAATGCCAGCCAACAATACAGTTACGGAGGCAGTACAACTCAATGTAGACGAAGCCTTGAGGCAAAAAGACATATTCAGTGAAGCTAGAGTCAGAGAAGCCCAGGTAACACCCTTTTCTGATGGTTTTAACTACAAGGAGGCTAGCATAGACTTGATGTTTGGAACAACCGTTGTGCCTCACCAATTCATTATCATGTCGTTGATGGCATAGTTAATTGGTGCACAAGTATGCTAATTACAACATGGACATGTGGTCGGCACGTCATGCTTACAGTTATTGGGTCCGACAATTGTGTACTTACACTGAAAAGATTTATTGTATTATGCCCCTATTTTGTACTGTTTCATACTCTTAGCAACAACCAAGTAGAAATTCCAATGTTTCCAGCTTTAAATTATGAAAATATTTTGGTTGTTATCCAGATTATAGAAAGATAACTATACCCTCCCATATAGTGATAATTAATTATCGTCAAATACTTTTAATGACTTTTATTTAGTGAGGGTAAAAAAATACCGCTAAGAATCGTTTTTGAAGTGTTAACAAAAATGTCACTAAAAATATTTAGAGGTTAGTAATTGTCATTATATATGAGGTTGTAAATATCTTACTACAACCAAGACAACATTAAAAATTAACTCTTAAATTATTATGATTACAATGAGCCAATGTCATTTCTTTTTTACACCTTGATGTTGTAACGAAGTGTGAAAAATTAGACAGCAACTCAAGACCATAATAGCTTATTTATCATAACATTCACATCAAAGTTTCGGAATGAAAATGTTGTCTCTATAGTGAAGTTCAACATTATGACAATGCCTTCAACATTGCCCCTTTGGTGTTCAATGTTGTGGACTTGTGGCCGCATTATATGCAGATAAATTAACCAAACTGCAAGGTCTCAATATATCTTTGCGTGAGCACAAGCTTTGTTTCTCCCTCTAACCAAATTCTCCACCTTCTCTCTTCTTTTAAGCTTTTATTCTTCATACCAACCACCCTTTTTCATTTGGTCAAGCATTAACAAGCCTTCTCATGCAGTAAATTACGTCAGTTGTTTGTATTCCCAAATCCATTAGTATCCCACCAACTCCACAAACCCATGCACCCACTTTTGTTTTAGTATCATGACCTACACTTTAGCAGTTTACTTACATCATTTCACTACCTTGTTGCCCTATAACTATTTGAAGTCACCCAGGCATCCCTTTCTCATCACTTAGTTCCGATATGCCGTCAACCTTTGCAGGATATGACCCACCTAGACTTTCAAGTCTGAAAAGAAACAGCATTATGATTCTTGTAGATAAGCAAAAGATCATGGCAGATTGAGCTAATTTCCAAAGTATGCTCATGAGAAAGATTGTGGATGCTGAAGTTTTTACTGAAGGAGAGGTGCAGAGGTATGTGGCCAAATATTGGTCTTTACTTGGTCCTGTTATAGTTCATATAATTACTAGTCTCTTTCTCTTTCACTTTACCACTCGAGAACAAGCTTAACTTCTACTAAAAAATTGTCCTTGGAATATAAAGTGATGTCTTCTGGTTCTTAAACCTAAGACACCTCGTACCATATCTTTGCATGTCACATTTCCACCTTTCTTTAGGTGGATCTTTGGGTGAGAGTTGTCAATATACTTAGCGATTGTTACCATCTAATAGATCTTGCAATCAATATAGGAATTGTGTTAGGGCAATCCTTGATATAGATTAGCCAGGATTAAAGTTCGTATCTTGTTGGATGAACCACTATTTTTCAGAAGTTTTTATTCCATTGATGTTTCAACCTAATCCGCATTTGATGAACCGTGATGTAAAATGGTTGGCATGCATGTATGAAAGGGTTTTCCATGTATGTTATTGTTGCGGGTGCATAGGGCACTGACATGAGTTTTGTACTGAATCTTTGGCAGTTGTGTTGGTATCCCCACGCCGTAGAGCAGCCATATTAAATGGACCGGATTTATTTTCCTCTTTTATAGCAAGTAGTGTACCTATGTTCAAGCAGTCTCTCCGTGCAAACCCAAATGTCGACGTTAGTCGAAATCCCTAAGTTCTGATAGTGGATACCAGTTATGGACCTGATCTTTTCAACACTAACGAAGAATTTTCAGGGATCTCTTATAACTCTGGAATGTGCTCAACATAAAGTGGAACTCATTACACTTCTGCAGATAATACTTCAAGAGAAGAAACTACTGTTGCAAGCCCATATGTTCAGGTAACAACTGAGATTGTACATTTGGAAGTTAAATCAGATGATGATGTACATCTAGTCAACCAAGAGGTGAGATGTATCTGAATAATGCTATCATGGAAAAATCTATGGAAGAATTTTCCCCTGATAAAAGGCCTTTGGTTCCCTCTTCACCACGTGGGCAAGATGAATTTAGCTCCCCTAAAAATAGGTCTGCTATAGCTTCCCACTTGGTCTTGCCTAAAGCTTCTCAACTTGATCCTGCCTAGACCTTTCTTTTTTTATCACTCCATCACCAGATAGACTAGACCCATTCACCTGAGCCAAACATTTCCAAAAATCAACTCCGATTTTGCTTGTCCGAGAATCTGAAGTGCATGGTCCACCTGGCAGCTACCCGAACCCAATTGCCAGACCCGATTTTTGTATCAAGCCATGCCAATTAAAGGAAAATTCTATATTAAGGTTAGATCCATTTGAACTGGAACGTAACTCTCATAAGCCCACTGAAAGCACAGATGCAAATAGTTGATCTTGTTTTGAATGCACATAAGCCAATGAGTTGTTCTCATTTGGCCCAAATGACTTGTCTAAGTAGAGAGTTCCGACCAAAATAGGCCACTAAGAAGATAGACCAATCTCCTTCTCAGCTTGGGCTCCTTAAGCTAATGCAAATCTTAACAGCCCATTAGGAAGGTATATATGAATCTAAGCCTATCACCAGTTAGCCTGATCCATTCACTCCAACGCAGAAAGACCAAGTGCCTTCTTCACTAGATAACCTGAAGCAGAAATAAAAAAATCTACATGGACCAAACCTGTAACACCATAGCCTGCTTGGATCCAAAGAAAGCTAAACCCATCCTTCTAGATCCCACTTATGTTCTTACTAATGTGATGAACATCCCAAGTACTCAGGCGTTTATTTCGGGCATTCAGATTACTGACGTTAACTCATCCCCTCTTCATGAAAAGATCGCTGAACCAATGGATATAAAGACTTAAAAAATTGGTTGCCCCCAACTTTGGAATCTCTTTGGATGAAGATGTTGTGCAGGATATGAACACTTCTACTTCTACTGATGCAATGATGAAAAAACAAGAAGGAAGCTTTGGAAGCTAATGAAGTTATGCACTCTCAAGGATTAAATTCTATTAAGAAACAGAAGATTAGCTTATCAAATGAGCTTCATGGAATGCCCAATCCATCAGAGGAATTACATTTATCTCTATCACTGCCGAATCTAGGTTTTTTCTCGCATAAGTTCTTACAAAAACCTTTATGCACTTACGGGCTTGATAACAATGTTTGCAAAGCATGTCAAAAGCATATTACTACTACACCACTTCTTGCATTACCTGAACTTTGGCATTTTCGGAGAGGATCTACTTACTTTTTATTTAGGCTTTATGACTGTATTGATCTTCACCCCCTGAGGTTATCTTGTAAGCCTGTGATTTGTGGCGTTCAAAAAAGGAAGAATGAGGAGTTATCAAATCTTGGGATATTTAGTAGAAAAACAAAGAAAGAAAAGAACGAATCAATTCATGGAGATAGATGAAGTTGGTAACTTGGTCGGTATTCACCTAATTTCCATTACGATCCATGCCTTGAGATTCAAATCTGGAGTCTTGCTGTTAGATAAAAAAAAAAAAAATCTTCTCCAACGCATTGTCTTCTCCTTCTTCTTAGCTATTTTGATCATTCTGTGGGTTTCAATGGTTGTCCCTTATAACCCCAAGGATTTAAATGAAAGGTCTATGTTGGAACTGTCAGGCAACCTCGAATAGCTTACTTGGCAAAATCCTTTGCCTGATCTGTAAATCTAGATTTCTTTTTTCTTACAGAAATTAAGATAACTTTTGCTTTGGTTGGTACTAAATTCAATAGACTAGCTTTTTCCTCATTCAAGGGAATCAATTCTACTGGTTCTAAAAGAGGTTTTTGGCTGGGCTTGAAGGACACATTATCGGTCTCAGTCCTACACAGGAACAAGAATATTTTAGTCATTTCGGCATCTTATAGAGAAGGCCCCACCTGGACGGCAGGGGTTGTCTATGAACATCCTAATTGGACTTAAAGGCAAGTAACTTGGAATAGATTGGAAGCGGTTCTTAAAAATATAGAGGCGTCATTGATTTTGTTGGGCGATTTGAACCAAGTGCTCCATTTAGGCGAAAAAGATGTTTTGTCTCCAATGATTATCCTGGCCATGCCTGGTTACGAAAATTCCTATTCAATTTAGGTCTGTACGAACTGGCCTGGATAGGCCCACCATTCACGTGGACTAATAATCAAGAAGGGATGTATTATACTTTTAGGAAACTGGATAAAGGTTATGCTAACCTAAGATGGATATCACTTTTTCTTCAATCTAGTATCCAAAACAAAGGAATCCAAGGATCTTATCATGCACCCATTATATTTCATTCCAGCAAGGAACTTTTTGGTCAGCATAAACCGTTCCGATTTGAAGCTATGTGGCTTAATCATCCTAAATGCCTTAAATCAATTCAAGAAGGAAGCTTTCCCTCTTAGGATCACCTTTATTTTGGACCATGTCTAGAGGAAGAATGATCACAAGAGCTTTGGAGATTTGGAATAGGAAATCTTTTGAATTTCTTGCAGAGGAAATTGAAGCGGGCAAAAACAACTCATTCTATATCAACACAATGTTTTAGATCCTAATTCGAGAGACCAATTTTTGCAAAATTATAAACACTTGAACTAGCTAGTGGAATGTGAGGAGATTCATTGGGCCCAAAAATCTGGTGAAAGATTGTTAAAATTGGGAGATAGGAAAATTAAGTTCTTCCATGCTGCAACTATGGTTTGAAGAAACAAAAACTCCATTCATACTATCATTGATGGTCAAGGAACAACTTTAATAAATCTAGTCCCCATAAAAGCATGCTTTCAAAAGCATTTTATGGATCTTTTACAAGGAAAGCAATAGAGAGTCAAAAGTATAGCTCTGTTAATGCCATCACTTCAATTATCTCACAAGACTAGTTCAATTATTTAAATCAACCCTTTTAGGCTTTTAAATCTCCATTCGCTTAAAGCTTCTGGACAAGATGGCCTCCCAGTTGTGTTTTATCAGAATCTTGGGGTTTGTTGGGAAGGAAGTTACCCAAGCAGTGCTCTCCTATCCACAGTCTGGACATATGCTCAGAGAAACAAATAATACCTTTATTGTTCTCATACCAAAAAAAAGAAAGCCCTACGTCACATGAGATTTTCAACCAATTAGCTTGTGTAATACAATTTACAAAATTATTGCTCGCATTTTGGTCAATAGGCTCAGACTTGTAATGAGATCCTTGATCTCGCCATTTCAAAATGCCTTTGTTCCTGGAAGTAAAATCTCTAACAAAATCCTTATTGCGCAAGACTGGCAAACTACATCAGATTAAAGAAATTTAGTATTGCGGCAATTTGCCCACTGAAAATTGATATGAGCAAAGCGTATGATCACATTCGTTGGAATTTTATCCGAACAGTGTTGAACAAATTTGACTTCCCCATACATTTCGTCTGTCTGATTATGGAATATGTCCAAATTGTATCCTACTCGGTGCTCATAAATGGGGAACAGACTAATGGTGTCAAATCGGTCGGGCTTGGCCCGGCCCAAGCCCATCGGGCCTCCAGCAAAACAGGCCGGGCTGGGCCAGAATCTGGGGATATCTAGGCCCAGTCCAAGCCCAAGCCCTAGGCCCAACATTTAGGGCCGGGCTTGGGCCTGGCCCGGGTCTAATTTTTTTTTTCATTTTTTTGTTATTCAAGGTAAAGGCTTTAATTATGGTAATTTGTTGTTATTGTTTAAGCAAATTGTACTCTAGGCATGTCCAATATTCACAATTTAATGAACCTAATCTTTATCCTTTTATTTCATTATAAATCATATACATTGAAGATAAATGTGTTTATAGGCCCTCCTCCTTTTATCCGGGCTTGGGACCGGCTGCTTGTAAACAAACAGGCGAAGTTACCTATTTTTTTATATATACGAAAAATTATCTATCTTGCTTGTAAAAACTTATTATATATATATATATGAAAAAAAACTATATTTTGTGAGAAATTTTATTCTTAAAACCTAAGAGAAGGAAAATAAAAGAAATTACCTAATCATCCGGAAGTACTTCAACATCCGAGTCACTGCTCTTCCTATCATCAATCGGTTTATCTTGCTCGCGGTATTTCGCATCAAGATAATCCTTCCAACATACACATAGCTCGAGCGACTCGGGGTTAAGACGACTCCTCCTGTCATCCAAAACCCTCCCGCTCGCTGAAAATGCCGACTCTGAAGCAACCGTGGAGGCTTGCACTGGCAGTACATCCCGTGCAATTTGGGCTAAAGTTTTATACATGTTTTGATTTTGTTTCCAAAAATTTAACAAATTAAAATTAACCTGTTCTTGCATTGATAAATCAGAATAATGATCAGTATTTGAATATACACCAATCTCATTAAAAGAGGAAAAAGTAGACGAACCTGCCGAATTAGAAGTACCTTCACCTGGTAGTTGTCTTGCTACTAGATGTTCAAAGCCCTTAAGGTATGGCGCATAATACCTCTCAGCAGTCGATGATGAAGCTCGTCCGCGCACGTCAGCAGAATTACGATAGAGGTTGAACAGTTCCTCAAATGTCTTGCTCACTTTCGCTGTGAGTGCGGTTGTATCCTCTACTAGGTGACACATTAATATCGATATCTCTTGTATCGAGACGTTCACGCCATGCAACTTTAACCTAGGATCTAAACAAGTAGCAACAGCAAAAATAACAGGCAGTTCACTCCAATATTTATTAAACTTTTTATCCATCACTTTTACTATTTCCTGAAAGGGTCCTATATATCTCCATTTTGTTAACATTGTAGCCATCTTGAGAATTTCTATTACAGCGAGAGGAGAGGTGGGATAGTACGTACCAGACAATAAATTGGTAGACGTGTAAAATACCTCCAAAAATTCAGCTAGGTATGTGGCCATCTGCCATTCCTCTTGAGTTGGCAAGCCGGCTGGGAACAAGGTTAGTAGAAAATGCGTATAGACTTCTCTGTATGCCAGAATGTGTAAAAGCATATGGTATGTAGAGTTCCACCTGTGGACCACATCTGTAACTGCTCTCCTGCGAGGCATATTATATTCAACACACAACGTTTTAAATTGTTGTGTTCTCGGACTCGAACTATTAACATACGCTGTCATACCCCTCATTTTGACAAGAATATCTCCTGCAGCAGCTAAACCATCTTGAACAATTAAATTAATTATATGACAAACACAACGAACATGAAATAATTTACCAGAAAGTACAGGTTTGAGGCTCTCCTGTAAAGCATCAACAGCAGCTGTATTGTTAGAAGCATTATCAAAACTAATACTCATAATCTTATCCTTTAATTTAAACGTGGTACATGCTTTTAATATAATACTAGCAATGTTCATTCCATCATGCGGAAAAGGAAAGAGCTCGAAAGCGATGATTCTCTTGTGCATAATCCAATCTGCATCAATCCAATGGGCCGTCACACAAGTATAACTAACAAAAGTAAACGGAGATTGCCAAATATCAGAAGTAAGACTAACTTTACCGTCAAATTTATCGAAATAATCGATCAGGCGTGCTTTAGCAGCATTATACTGTCGGAGTGCATCGGATCTAGTTGTGTTTCTATGAACCTTTTTGTACAAAGGTTGAACGTATGTGTTCATATATCTAGAGTGCTTAGCATTATCGGCAAAAGAAAAGGCTTGTTCATCGTGAATAACAAATTCAGCGAGACCGTCTCTTTGCTCTCGCTGATTATAAACAAATAACTTACCGTCAAAAGATAACTGCGTTTGGGTAGGTTCGACGTGGCCTTGTCGAGGTGCACACTGAGGGTAATGCCTGTTAAGATGTCCATTACCACTACCAGACGAAAATAATTTAGCACAGTACTTACATCGAGCTTTTCGGATGCCGTCCACCATAACTTCATCAAAGTGATTCCAACACTCGGCTTTCTTTCTTTTTTTTCCTTTTGGACTTCTGGCTCATTACCGGAGGCATTGCTCG
The DNA here is from genome assembly GCA_033070095.1 of Escallonia herrerae. NCBI lineage: Eukaryota > Viridiplantae > Streptophyta > Magnoliopsida > Escalloniales > Escalloniaceae > Escallonia > Escallonia herrerae. The sequence continues at coordinate 50,385 of JAVXUP010001303.1, forward strand.
GCCCTTCTTCATCATGACCAGGCATAGGGTTAAGATTATGCCACGGAGTAGTAGCTTCGCCAACCGAGCTGCGTCCTTGACTATAATGCGGGGGGTCTTGATCAGGCGTGTATTCAAAATCTGGAATGTTTTGATTGAACTCCCAATTGGCTTGGGTATCTATCATACAGCCTGTACTCATTCGTCCAGGAACGAATGGTTGTGGTGGTGCTTGGATTGGTGTTTGTGATGGCCGTGGTGCTGGCGCTCGTGCTGGTGGTGGTGTTTGTGATGATGATGATGTTTTTCGTGATGATGATCTACGCTTCAGTTTCTTTTTAATCCAGCCATATTTGACGCTAAACTTTTTTACTAGATTGAAAAGTAAAATTAGTAAGAGTAACTAAATACACAAGTATAAGAGCAGTAATTAGTAATTAGAAATAACAATTAAAAGAATTAAAGAGTAACAAACGAATCACTGAGGGTAATTTGAAATTGGAGAGAGTTAGTAATTAAAAAAATTATTAATAGTAATTGATAAATATAAAAATTCACTAATTACTAATTACAAGACAAAAGAATTAGAGAGTAACAAATTAATAAGAGGAGTGTTTAGTAATTAAAATTTAGCAAAAGTAGTAATTAATAAACAAGAGTAATAATATGCAAGAGTACTAATAAGTAAATAAGAGTAGTAATTAGTAAGAGTAGTAATTAGTATGAGTAACAAAGCTTGTAGAAATGTAGAATGTTTATATAAGAGAGAGTAAGAAGATTGGTGTGAAAAATTAGAGAGAAATGGTGTGAATTTATAGATTTTTAAAACTTCACAAAAGACCAAAATACCCCTAAAAACTATCCGTTTATAGTTGTTGGGGAGGGTAAGAGTGTAAAAACCTTAAAAGAGTTGAAAAAATTAACTTGGACCAAAATACCCCCCAAACTAGCCGTTATTTTGCTGTTGGGGGGGTAAAAGGGGAATTTAGGAGAAAAAGGGGAATAAATCCGTTGGGGGGGAAGGGGGGGGGGAATTGAATTTGAAAAGTAAAGAAAAGGGCCAGAACCGGGTCGGGCCAAACTCGGGCCACTTCGGGGCTTTTTCAGGCGGGGCCTGACCCGGGCTTTTTTCTGGGAAATTCAGGCCTGGTCCAGGCCCAGGCCCTAAGCCCTAAAAGGCCGGGCCTCTACTGTTCATTAAGGGGGCCGGGCCAGAAAGGGGCAGGGTTGGGCCAGCCCGCGGGCCACCCGGCCCGTTTGACAACTCTAGAACAGACACAAAGATTTGAGCCGGATTGTGGGCTTAGGCAAGGATACTCCATGTCCCTTTACCTATTCATTTTGTGCGTAGAAGTGCTTTTGGCAAATCTTTCGAGAGCTCAAGAATTAGGTGGATTATGGAATTAAACTTGGTACCCTTAGTCTGCTAGTAAATCATCTATTCTTTGCTGACGATTCTATCATCTTTTTCAAGATTATTATGTTAGGATGTGAACTTCTAAAAAAACTATTGGACAATTAATGTGAACAATCAGGATAGGTAATTAACTTAAATAAGTCCAATATATCATTCAGTCCCAATACCTCCAATGAATTGATGGCATTTGTGATATCCACACCGGAAATATCCATGAGTGGCGAATTTGGAAAATACTGGCTACTAGCTTGGATATTATGACTCATAGGAAAGACTTTGTCAAAGAACTTGTCATTACGGTCCTAAACAGATGTGCAGGTTGGAAAAGTCTATTACTAAACAAAGTTGGAAGGAAAACACCCATCACATCGGTTCTCTCGTCTCTCTTGACTTATCATATGCAGGTCTTCAAGTTTCCAAATTATGTCTGCAAGCAACTGGATAGGATATTCAATAATTTTTTCTGGGCAGGAGCAAATAAAGACAAAGCTCTTCATCTTGTGAATTGGTTCACATTATGTGAACCAACAACGACATGAAGGTTGGATTTTTAAAAGTCGAATATTTTCAATTCCACTCTTCTAACCAAAACTAGCTAGTCCTTAATTCAAGATCCTCACTCACTACTAAGCCAAATTTTTCGAGCCAAATACTGTTCGAGAAACAATTTCATGGAAATCAGACCTGCAAGAAACAGTTCTTGGCCGTGGAAGGGTATTCTCCATGGTAGAGACTGTCTGATTTCAGAACTTCAATGGCGGATCGGTATTGGTCAGAACATACAAGTATGGGAGGATTTTGGATTAAAGGTTATCCGCCATTAGTACAACAAGATATACGACGTATGGACTCATCAACCATTACAATGGCTGATGTGATACACAACCGACAATGGAATATTCAAGAGTTGAGGGACAATTCTGGAAAATGTATGCACTGTCATCAGAAGTCACCATGTCTCAGAGGGAGAATTTCTGGATAGACTTACTTGGAACCATACCCCCTCAGGTTATTACTCAGTAAGATCAAGTTACCAGGTACAGTATGATAGAGAAGCTGGAAGAATAGAGGAAATCAAACCAGATTATAATCCGGGGTAATGTATACCTTCCGAAACCTGGGGGTGTCTGTGGAAACTGCGATTGGCCCATAAAATTCAAGTATTCCTCTGGCAAGTTCTATTGCAAAGACTACTAACTATGAATAGGCTTTCAAAGGTAGGATTCAGTGGCATTACTGATTATAGCTTTTGCAACTCGCAAATGGAGACTTATGATCATCTATTTCTCAAATGTCCTGGTGTACATGCGATGTAGTTTGGGTTCGATTTGAGAATCTGAATGTAACCACCTTTACCATCATTTATTGAATGGCTTATTGTTTGGATCAACAAAGGCAACGCTCCCACCACACAAAGATCCAAAGTAGCCACAACTATCTTTATTACACTCTGGCAAATATGGTTACATAGGAATGATGTTATATTCACATGCACCACTTTTGATCCCATGATCATCGTCCGGAAAACAAAAGCTCAAGTACAAAGTATGTAGAAAGCTATCTCAATAAACTCATCAAGACATACTTGCTTGGGAAGTTAACGGCATCTGCCAAAGCCAACATTCAGCTCTAAATCATTGTACAACCTCCATTCAATCTGTGCTTATGTCTGCACCAATTGACATGTTTTGCTTATAAATGATCTTATTTTCAGTAGCATAGACAACGATCAGGTCTGGACATTTGTATATCAAAACCTTGTAAGACATGGTTTGAACTCATGTGCATTTTCTTATGATCCTCAAGATTCTTTCATTTCACAAGCTCTGGTAGTGCTGAAAACACTACAGTGGGCAAGATCGTATCATTTTGAACAAGTTGTCTTTTACGCTAATTCTGAACGTTTACTTGCACAGATGACATGTAGTAGCTGCACCAATTATGTATGAAATTTGCCTGATCGGTGCATATTTTCACTACTGTCGAATATTAGTAGGAATCAAACAACTACTGACCGAAACAGCTGGACTTGCCATTTTACTTGTAACGCTGGATCAGAAGTCTCTATGACATAGGATTATGGACTAGATGCTTTTAAATCTAATCTTGTAAAACATGGACAATGCTTGACTTCCATTACTATAAAATGTCTTTAAAATATTATAGTACATCTTTTGTAATAGCCGGATGACTTGTTAAATATAACATATTACATCTCTTTTATATATATATATATATATATATATATATATATATATATATATATATATATATATATATTTGCGTGAACAACAACCACCTCTTGTTTTCTTGAACTTTTAACATCAAATTAAACGACAAACTGAAACCGTGAGCAAAACAACTTCGACTTCTCAGCTTGATGAAACTCTTTCTTTCTCAAGCCCTTCAAAAGAGTTAAAGGTTTCAGAGAATTGGATTCTGCCAAATCATGTGATTGGGGGATGTTAATTTATACAACTATCTCAACCATGTTTTCAGCTCCTTTTTTTCCTACTAATCACTGGTAAAATCCAAGTACATTCTATATGCATTTCGATTTGAAGAATAGTAACCTACTATAAGGTTATCAACTTGGAATCCAAGTTTCTTGTAAAGATTCACGGCCGATATTCTCAAGGGCTCCACATGAAGTGATACGCGGTGGACATTTCTAGTTCTGCATCTGTCAATTGCTGCCTTCAGCAGTGCCTCTCCAAGGCCTTGTCTCCTGTAGTTCTCCTTCACTAATGCAGAAAAAGGAAAAGAAACAATCAAAATCTGATCATTTTGTGCCCTTGAAATTACCAATAAGCGTGCCAATTCATAAACCTTCTGAATCTATTCATTTGGCTTTGAATTTCGATAGCCCTGTGAGCTCTGTAATAACTGAAAACCCTTGGGGGTATTCCACAATAGTAGTTGAAGCTCCAACAAGAAATAATAATACAATTTCTGTTAGAAATGCTAACAGTAAAGATCATGCGTGTGATGTACTATGAAGGCCCGTTTCAGAACTCCTACAAACTACTGAACAAAGTCAACAAACAACAACTTGCATTGACTCAGTTTTTTGCATTAATATGACCCCAATAAAAACTCGGTCTCTCCCACGACTGCTCTCAACATAGCCATCATCAACCTCTATGTACCTTTGCTGCCCTATGCCCATGCCCACACTCATGCCCACAGCCACCAACCACTTTCTCCCCCTCCACCACTGCCCAATCCCCACCACATGCTCACAGCTTCTTTCACTAACACAATCATGCACATCTCTAATTTCTTCCCCTACAACCATGCAATTACCATGGTTGTTCCCCATGGTCACCTTAATGCACAAACACGAACCACTTCTAAGAATCAAAACTACAATCTTCTATCATATTGCGGTTAGAAATGCTAACAGTAAAAGTCATGCGTGCGACGTACTATGAAGGCCAATTCAAAACTCTCACGACAATTTGAACAAACTCAACAAGTGAGAACTTGCATTGACTGAGTTTTTTGGATTAATATGACTTAATAAAAACTTGACAGTCTCCCTCGACCGCTCTCAGCATAGCTACCGCCGACCTCCACATACCTCCGCTGCCCATTCCCATGCCCATACTCATGCCCACAACCCTCAACCACTATCTTCCCCTCCACCACCACCCAATCCCACCACATGCCCACAGGTTTCCTTCACTAACACAATCATGCACATCTCTAACTTCTTCCCCTACAACCATGCAATTACCATGGTGTTCCCCATGGTCACCTCAATGCTCAAACACAAACCACATTTAAGAATCAAAACAACAAATCACATGCAGACACAAAGGAACGTGTTTTCTTGTAATTTTAAATGTCGAAAGTTTGATAATTACACCCAATATTCAAACAGAAGCAAGACCAAACACCCAATATTGTCGCATCAATTTAACTAAACCACGAGGCCGGGGATTTAGGCAAAGAGTTCTGTGATTTTGCTATTGTTGTTTGCAGTTGACACGATTCTTTTTCGTTGGTGGCGGAGGCTGAAATCAGATATTGAAGGGCCTTCATCTCGGTCTTGAAGCAATGCCTGGGTTGCAATTGAGTCTTAGCAAGTGAAATTTTTTAGAATTTGCAGCATCCTGAATGTGGCAAACTTGCCAGATGCTGCAGGGTGGGCTCCTTTCAGTGTAACCTGTTTGGGCCTTCCAGAGGTGTCAAATGGGCCGGGCTTGGGCCGGCCCAGCCCAAGCCCATCGGGCCTCCAGCGGGGCTGGGCCAAGGGGCTGCCAAACGGGCTGGGCCGGGCCTGATTCTGGGGATATCTGGGCCCGGTCCAAGCCCAGGCCCTAGGCCCAACATTTAGGGCCAGGCCCAGGCCCAATTTTCTTTTTTTTTTTTTTGGCATTTTCTTGTTATTCAAGGTAAGTTTTTTTTTTTTTAATTATGGTAATTTGCTGTTAGGTACGCTTTATTAAAGCGTCACTAACAGCAATCAACGCTTTACTACAAATCTATAGCGACAAGAGTTAAAAAGATTGATGTGTAAGAATATGTTTTACGGTATATGGTAAGACTAATTCAATATACTAAATTAACAAGTTTGGCTTCAAAAAGGTTCTCAATAATGATAAATTCTCAAAGGGACATGAAGTAACAAATATCATCATCATAAAGATAAAAGCTAAATTGTCAAGAAAAACTTCATGCCAAAAGATGGGGGTGGGCACGCGACAGTGCTATTCCTCCCCTTCGCAACTGGCTTCAGGTATATTGTGTGAGGCAATGCAATGCACATCTGTTGATGGAGCTTAAAAGTCGAGGACAAAACTACTCTTCTTGGTAAAACTTACACTTAAAAGGAAATACCTTTTGAATCTTCTCTATGCAATCTCTCTTTTAAACCAAATTTTGGGCAATCCGAACACTAGAACTGGAATTAGGTTCGATTATCTGAAGCCCATGGTTGGGCACAAAACAATATTTGTGCTGAAATAGAGCAGATTCCAAGTTCCAGCCCACTCAAATTGTAACATAAATTGACAAAATACAGCAAATGTGGGGTACACGATGCATTGGGGTCAGCAATTTCAATACATAAAAATGTTGGAAATCTACTCGATCCCATGACCACTATATTTATAAAGAAAAAAAATCAAAGACTTTAAGATGTGTTATTAATCTTTGCATTACTTAAATCTTCAGTACTGTTTAGGGGGGAAAAGGGGAATAAATCCGTTGGGAGGAAGGGGGGAAAAGTGGAATTTCAAAAGTAAAGAGGGGGACCTGAACCGGGCCGGGCCAAACCCGGGCCTGACCCGGGCTTTTTCTGGGAAATGCAGGCCTGGCCCAGGCCCTAGGCCCTAAAAGGCCGGGCCAACACTGTTCATGAAAGGGGCCGGGCCAGCCCAGGCCAGAAAGGGGCCGGGTCGGGCCAGCCCGCCCCGTTTGGCAACTCTAGCCTTCCTAAGGTGAACCTAAGGCACTTTGTCCAACGGAAAGGGGGTTATCAAGCTAGAAAAGGTAGTATTTGTCCAACGGAGGGAGCCTTAATCTTACCAAAAGCAACCTTTCTAATTAGATATCTTAATATGTGTTACTCTTTCCGGTTCTGGTGCCGGTTAGGAAGTGCCCGCATATGCTTTCCATGAGCATTTCACCAAAAGGCAACTAGAACTGTTTCAAGTATAACTTTGGTAGCATGGGATTTGGTGCACTCTCCTATCTTAGCGGTAGGACTAGATTTCAAAGACTTTCAGGTATATATAACCAATCATTTTTTAGCAGGTTTAGAGATACCCAGGGAGCATGTGACCCCATACATAAGGGCGAATAAAAAGAGGAGACAAGTAGTGGTGGGGTCGATTTATGAGCAACGTTTTCATTGTTGAGCCACATTTACATGTGCCATCGAGTCGATAGAAGATGTACACATGTATTTTAAATTAAACACGTATATTACCATCAATTTACATGTCTTTATAGAGGACAAGCAACAGGATAGTAGGCCAAGCAAAATGTGAGCCTGTCATACCTGCCATCGAGCAATGAAGGTGTTCACGTGACTATTAACTAACCTTCTAAGTCAAGGTCGTGTATCACATGGTCTCTATCCCATACTCTCTTGGGAACTAGCTAGTGCCTCCTGCGGGTGTTGTTGGAAGGTCTGATACATCCGTGGAACCTCGGTCTCAAGGGGTAGTGGTAGTCCTCGTAGGAACAGGCCACACGTACGATCAAGGACTCCCGCAGTGTAAGACCCATGTACTTACATACTCCTTCATCAACTATACTGGCCAGAGCCTCTCCCTTGTACCTTCACACCACTACCTCCAAGAAGCCCCTGACGTATAGCCATGACATGGGCAAAGGTGCCCATGTGGATCCTGAGCGGGTCGACATGTAGCCATAACCAAGTCAAATTCTTGAATACGTTTATGACTGCTCATCTTCACATGGGGTGAGCTGAAACTTCTACATGGACACTTCTACATTTTTTTTTTGGAACTAATTTGATATCATTGTCAAAGCATGCTTATCCATTTAAGAGTCAATAACCTCCTTTATCAACAGTGGGCGTGAAAGAAAGGACTTCTGGTTTTTATACCTGGAGCAACTGCAAACATAAAAAGAAAAAATGAAAAATGTGCATTCAAGCTCGCATCAGTGGACCCCCAGTCAGGCATATTTGCGTGCCTGTGGTCAACGCTCAGGTTGAAACTCAGTAAGTTGAGCAACAATTAAAATTCAAGGTATGATCCACACTACACAGCAGTCAAGCAAACCAGCACATTATCCCAAAAAACCAATAAGAATCTCATTGTCGCAAATACAAATCCGTGGCACTGCCCTTACGTAACGGCCTCCGAAAAAACCAGTAAAATAGGGAAAAGGGCATTCTGTGGAAAGCATACAATAAGCAAGCCACAGATTTGCCGAGTTTTTTCATTTTAGGATCACTTTCACAAACTTCACTTCTACTTTCCTTTTGTGTATTACCATGTTATTGATGTAACTTTCATGCCTTCTATCAAGCCACCAACAAATTTTCCATTTTGTGATGCTTAATCGTGGGTAGTTAGAAGTCACTCCCTTTCATAATTTTTGTCCGTTTAAAATTTTGCAGACATTAACTTTACTCTTCTCTACTCGTTCTCACATTAGTTTGATCCGCAAAAAATACTGAATTGATTTGTAACTTATACTATTCTAGTTCAACCAAGAAATTCACAAAATATCAGAAGGGATTGAGACCGAGTTTGGTAGCGCTGTTGGGAAGCACACAAGTGTTTTTCGTCTCCATAACCAGATGAGCGCGTTTGCGTTGGATCGATGTAATCCCTTATTCAAAATCAATAACAAAAATTAATTATAGCATAAACAACGTCGTACTAAACTTGGCCTAAAAATAGGAAAAGGGTTGAGTAGCAACAAGATATAGAAGCAAGGGAGTGGGTGGTTGGGTGCTAACCTGCGAGTTTGGTGATGGAAGCACAAAGAGAGGAAGGCCATGAATACATGACATAGCCGGCAACACATCCGTCAATCTCAGAGTAGAGCAATCCGCTGTTCTTCTTGCTGAGCTCGTCGTCGAAAGATCGGGCAAGAGATTCGTGTTTAGGGAAGATCTTCTTCTCCAATCTCACAATGTCGCCCACTAGTTGAGACCAGTTGGCCGAGTTTCTGTGCAGCTCCACTATCACCCAATTCGCCATCTTGATTGTTTGATTGCACTTTGCACCTGCTCTCCACCCCGGCCTTCCAGCCGTAGGGGCACTAGGCAGCAGGGCGAGCGAACTAGGGGTGTAACTTGGGCGGACAATCCGTGAACAACCCCTAAAAACAAGGGTACGGACAGCATAGCAGACGTGGGCTCAAAATTTTTATGCCCGTAAAAAATATGGGTAAAGGTTTTTACAAGCCCGTTCAACTCGTAAAAAAATCATCCCGTTTAACTATTATATATAATATATATATATATATATATATATATATATATATATATATATATATATATATGGGGGCGATACAGATCGACCGGTGGATATTATCCACCGAACCGCAACTCCTTGTTGCGGTTCTCTGTGCTCTGAGAGAGCCCACCCCCACCCCCAAACCGCAAGTTGCGGTTATATGTCCTTTTTTATCTTCTTTTCCTTTTTTGTCCTTCCTTTTTTGTTTTTTCCTTTCCCTGTTTTCTTTTCCTTTTTTGTCCTTTTTTTTCGTGGCCCCCACCCCCTTCCCTTTTTGCCCTTTTTAAAAACCCCCCAACCGCAACAAGGACTTGCGGTTCCACCCATTTTCTTCCCACCCCCTAACCGCAACTCCTTGTTGCGGTTCTCCCTTTTTTTCGTGGGCCCCCTTCCCTTTTTTCCCCTCCTTGCCTTTTTTCCCCTTTTTTTCTTTTTGGCCCCACCCCCCAACCGCGGCCCCCACCCCTCCAACCGCAACAAGGAGGTGCGGTCTGCCTTTCTCCCTAACCGCAGCTCCTTGTTGCGGTTCCTCCTTCCCTTTTTTCTTCCTTTTCCTTTTTCCCCCCTTTTTTCTTCCTTTTCCTTTTTTTCTTCCCTTTTTTCCCCCTTATTTCCTCACGGCCCCACCCGCCCCCCCAACCGCAACAAGGAAGTGTGGTCCACTCTCCCTAACCGCAACTCCTTGTTGCGGTTCCCCCTTCCCTTTTTTCTTTCTTCTTTCTTCCCCTTTTTTCTTCCTTTTCCTTTTTTTTCCCTTTTCCCCCTTATTTCCTCACCACGGGCCCCACCCGCCCCCCAACCGCAACAAGGAGGTGCGGTTCCCCCTTCCCTTTTTTCTTTTCGGCCCCCACCCCCCGGTTCCCGTGGGCCCCCCATCCCCACCCCCGAACCGCAACTCCTTGATGCGGTTCTCTGTGCTTTCTCTTCGTGGCCCCCATCCCTTTTTTGTTTTCTTTTTGTTTTCTCCGTGGCCCCACCCCCACTTCCTTTTTTGTTTTCTTCGTGGCCCCCACCCTCGGTTCCTTTTTTGTTTTCTTTTGCGTGTCCTTTTTTTTGTTTCCTTCGCACCCCCGAACACTGTGGCCTTCCACTTTTTTCTTCGTGGCTCCCACCCCCAACAACACTTTGCCCCCTCCCAGCAACAGCCACCCTCCCAACGACACTTGGCTTCTCCCCCCAAAAGTTGGCCCCCCAGAACACACTTGACTTCTCTGCTTGCCCCCCACGAATAGATAAAGAGAGAAAGAAAATCTGTGAGTCTGTGATGTTCATACTCACGGGTCTTCTTTCTTCTCTTTCCCTCGCTTTTCTCTTTTTATAATCCGTTCTCCCCAATTCTTTTTGGACAGAACCCTCTCTTTCACTCTACATATTTTTCCCGACTCTTTCTTCCATCTTCTTCATACTCCAAAGATTATCTGCATAATCTTCACGATAACATAAACAAAAATTCTACAGTAAAAAATCGGTGGATAACCGTTAGAAGATTAAAATATATCAAGTTTAAAGCAAGTAAGTATTTCAAATTTTCTTATAATTCATTGTTAATTTCAAATTGTTCTTACCATAATTGTTCTTACTAGTAGATTGTTTAAATTGTGTTATGCTTACATTGTTCTTACCATAATCTCAAATTCATGTATTTTAGAGTTTAAAATTATGGATTGAACTAGATTTCTGGTTATGTGTGTTTAATGTGAATACGAAACGTAATTGTCGCTAAAGGTGAAAACTTAATTAGACAGTTTTTCACAAATTTATAAAAAATAGCTAGAGCTAGATTTTGCCAAAGTACAAAAAATAGACCTTAGTTATTTTTAAAAGATCTGTATCAGGTAAAAATTTCATATTTTTCCAAAGACTGAAAAGGGGTTAACTGATACGCGCAACCTTGTAACTTTGCAGTGTAATTTAAAATATCAAGCTAGCGCGATTTCGCGCAAAACTTTTATGAGAACCCTAGGATGTTGGGAAGTTCCAATTCCCAGGAATTCGGGCCATTCCGAAGTCATTAGCTATTTTTTGGCCGAACGGCCTTTTAAGCGCTCGATCCGGATACCGGTTCGGGATTTTTGGGCGAAAAATCCATAAAATACTTTTTAGATCAAGAATGATTTCAAGAAGCTTAAAATAGCATTTTAAAGCACTTTTAAGATTTTCTGAAGCCAGGGGCATTTTGGTAATTTGCCACCCCGAGAGGGGTGTTTTGGTAATTTTCCCGATAAAGTTTTTCAAAGGACGTCTTAATCCAGAAATGTAATTAAAACACTTGAAATGTTGTTTTGAAGCTGATTGTGACGCGTAATTGTCGCTAAAGGTGAAAACTTAATTAGACAGTTTTTCACAAATTTATAAAAAATAGCTAGAGCTAGATTTTGCCAAAGTACAAAACATAGACCCTAGTTATTTTTAAAAGATCTGTATCAGGTAAAAATTTCAGATTTTTCTAAAGACTGGAAAGGGGTTAACTGATACGCGCAACCTTGTAACTTTGCAGTGTAATTTAAAATATCAAGCTAGCGCGATTTCGCGCGAAACTTTTATGAGAACCCTAGGATGTTGGGAAGTTCCATTCCCAGGAATTCGGGCCATTCCGAAGTCCTTAGCTATTTTTTTGGCCGAACGGGCTTTTAAGCGCTCGATCCGGACACCGGTTCGGGATTTTTGGCGAAACTTCCGTAAAATACTTTTTAGATCAAGAATGAATTCAGGAAGCTTAAAATAGCATTTTAAAGCACTTTTGAGATTTTCTGAAGCCAGGGGCATTTTGGTAATTTGCCACCCTGAGAGGGGTATTTTGGTAATTTTTCCGGTAAAGTTTTTCAACAGACTTTTTAGTCCAGAAATGTAATTAAAACACCTGAAATGTTGTTTTGAAGCTGATTTGGGGCGTTAGGGTGATAATGAATCCCCAGGGGCATTTCGGTAATTTGTCGCTCAGCGGGGGTATTTTGGTAATTTAACATTGTAAAATTTTCCGACTTACTTTTAGTTTGGGAAAGGGTGTAAGACACCCAGAAAGTTATTTTTTCCAGTTGTTCTGAGATGTTTGTTGGGGCGATGGATGTCAGCGGGTATTTTGCATAAGTTGGGGGTGTTTTGGTAACTTTCCCCCTTAAAATTTCCTGAGGAAATATTTGGTATATAATTGATGTAATACATTTAAAAAGTGGTTTTAAAGCGGTTTTGAGGTGTTGGTGGTGTAGCGGCCATCGGGGGGTATATTGCTAAATTGCCACGTTGGCGCTAAATTTTAGGGAACTAGCGTAATTAAGCGTTCGGAGTGGTGGGAAGTGAGGAATTGTTTTAATACATTGAAATAATGAGATAATGACTATTGCTAATGCGTTGGTAAGCTAGGTTAAAGATCCAGTTATAGTTTTGGAATGTAAATATTATGGACGCTAAGTTGGTTTACGATTATATTTTGTTCTTAGAGATATGAATTTCACTCCGGACCTCATGATACATCAATCCTATACGATGACGATGACCACGTCGCGAGGCACGTATTTGACGGTGTCGATAGGGGTGTTTTGGAAACAATTCAAAGCACAAGTCACCTCGAAGAGTGGGTACTAAACGAGGAACAAATACAACTATTACACCGTCAAAATTTATCTATGTTCACCGATTGCGGGATTTGGTCTCGACACGACGATTGCCTTATATCCGCTCTAGTTGAACGATGGAGGAGCGAGACGAACTCATTTCACTTCCGGTTTGGTGAAATGACGATTACATTAGAGGACGTCGGATTTATACTTGGAATCCCATGTCACGGCAAACCCATTACTTTGAGCAAAACGTCTGCATCCATAGCGAATATGGCTAGGCAGTATTTTTCGGGAATTCCGAAGGAAGCTCTTACAACAAACGGCATCAAACTTAAATGGCTGAGAGAGCAGTACGGCGTGCTACCGGATGAATACACTCCTCATGATTTCGTGACGTATACGAAGGCATTCCTTCTGTATATTATTGGAGCTATATTACTTCCGACGCATTCGAAAAACACGGTGCATCCGAAGTATATGGTGTTCTTGGAGGATCTTGAGGAGGTATACTCGTATTCGTGGGGTTCAGCTGTCCTTGCGCACCTATATCGAGCACTGCATAAGGCTACGAGAACGGTGCCAAGTCCATTGCCGCCTGCCTGACTCTATTACAGGTATGAGCATTTATTTTCTTGGTTTGATGTGTCAATATATTCGTGATTAATTACTAATTCCATATAATGTTTGCATTCACAGGTTTGGTCTTACGAGAGGCTACCCACGGGTCGTCCACAACCGTTGGAATATTCCGATGAGACGTGGCCTAGGGTGTGGGCCTGGGGGCCTACGACCAACCGGAAGAGACGGGTAGACCCTCACCACCATCTAAAGTTCTATCGGGGGGAACTAGAGATACTGGATGCATCCCAGGTGACGTGGCAGCCATATGGCAAGGTGATGCATCTGTTGGATGAGTGGTGTTGGCAACTTCCGGTGTCGTACGTGCTGGCAGGTTTGGTTCGGGTGCCGCTTATTCACTTCGAAGTATGTGAGTTTCAGATGCCCGATCGAGCTATGAGGCAAGCTGGCTGTCTACAAGGGATACCAAAACCCGCTGTAGACATGCGGCCATACAGGAGTGGTCGAGGGCCGAACTTCGAGGTGCCTGATGCCTTGAATTTGTTGAGCGACGAGGTGCAACAGTGGAATACTTGGCAAGAAACGTATGATAGCCTTGTATCGCTGAAGGACGACGGCATCAGTATGAGGAATACCTTAAATGGTTTCTCAAGGTGACGCGCACGAGGGTGAATCGCCCTTCCCAGCCGACGAAGACATCGTATGCGCCACGTGAGGTCTATGACCAGTTCTGGGCATTGACCATTGTAAGTCATGCTAGTGTTGTTTCAATTTTTATTTGCGCACCTTATCGACCATGCTTGAAATGATGATGGTGATTTTTCTATGCATGTTTTTTAGGTTGACCAGGGCACTGAGGTGTTCAAGCAGCTGGAGTAGTTTGACTGGTTTGTCGCGCAGGCTCCTGACAGTCTCAAGAGGTCCATTGAGAGGTACAAGACTGATCTTCACAACTTTAGTGTTGCGTACCGGGGTTACCGAGGGGAGCCGTCTAGTCGCTTGCCTCCTGACGCGTACGACTCTCAGCCCCAGAGTCAGGTGTGGGAGCCGTCTAGTCGCTTGCCTCCTGACGCGTACGACTCTCAACCCCAGAGTCAGGTGTGGGAGCCGTCTAGTCGCTTGCCTACTTACGCGTACGACTCTCAGTTCCAGAGTCAAGTAGGAATCCAGGCGTCGCGCCCAAGCATCCGGTCGGATAAAGGACAACCGACGAAGCCATTAAGTCCGGCAAACGGGATTGGATCGACCGGCACTACTTCGGGCATGAGCCTGTCGATTCAGCAGACTTTCCTGTTGCAGGATTCCTAGCTCACTCTGATATGAGACTGTTGGCGCCGGACACAGATATTTTGAATTTTGTCATGGACGCTTACATAGATCTGCTCCGTGTTAGAGAGCTAAGTAATAACCCCTCCCAAACTCTGAAGCTCAACATGTATCCCTCTTTTCTATCTTGGTGAATAGCATGAATGACTTCACAGAATGGAGGAGGATGCGAGGGACAAGCAAGGGTGCATGGCGACCGTCTGCAAACGTGCTTGCCTTATTGAACGCGAGCTATCAATGTCACGCATCTGAGGCGAACCTAATCATGATACCTTGTCTTCATGCAAGCCACTTCTTCCTATTAGTTCTCCATCCAGCAAACAAAACGGTCCACATATACGATAGCCTAAGGAAGACGGACCTGGTGGGCAGCTGGCGGAGATGTACTCCACGTACATCAATGCGGTGGTTAGTTTATATTTCTTGACCTTCGCTCATAGTCTATTCTTCTTGTTAATAGGCTTGATAACTTTTTTACTGTTGGATGCAGACTACTATCATTCCACTAGCGTGCTGACATGTTACGGGGGAAGCCATCACGAGCAAAACAATGATAGAGCCTTGGACGGTCGTGATGATACAAAACCGACCAAAGCAATATAACAGTCATGATTGCGGGATTTACGTCCTCAAGTACATGGACTACATAGCTCGCTCGGATGTGCTCGAAAATACGTCGTGGTCTTGAAAGGATGCATTGACGTTTAGATATAGGATAGCCTGGGAGCTGAAAAAGGGTGTAGCTAGACGCCTTCCTTACCATTCCCCTGAGATGTAGTTGACGTTCGTATGGATTATTATTAGTATTGTTGGATTTTGGATATTAAGGTTTCAAATTGAATTAGCCTTATTATTACTTTAGAATGATTTTGGACAATGGGCTAACTAGCGTGCCTAAGGTGTAATGAGCAAAAAAAACGTGAAAAAAGTAGCCTGCCTAAAGTGTGTGCGAATAGGGCGTCGTAGGAAAACCCAAAAAATAATTTGTCTTGTTTTTCACCGAAATTCATAGAAATGGGCTAACTAGCGTGCCTGAGGTGCAATGAGCAAAAAAAAAGTGACAAAAAAAATTACAACTTTTTTCGCAAGCTAAGAATTGGGCGCTAAAGTGTGCGCGAATAGGGCCTTGTAGGAAAACCCAAAAAATAATTTGTCTCGTTTTTCGCCGAAATTCATACAAATGGGCTAACTAGCGTGCCTGAGGTGCAATGAGCGAAAAAAGTGACAAAAAAATTACAACTTCTTTCGCAAGCTAAGAATTGGGTGCTAAAGTGTGCCCGAATAGGGGCTTCGTAGGAAAACCCAAAAAATAATGTGTCTCGTTTTTCACCGAAATTCATAGAAATGGGCTAACTAGCGTGCCTGAGGTGCAATGAGAAAAAAAAAAGTGACAAAAAAAATTACAACTTCTTTCGCAAGCTAAGAATTGGGCGCTAAAGTGTGCGCGAATAGGGGCGTCGTAGGAAACCCAAAAAGTAATTTGTCTCGTTTTTCACCGAAATTCATAAAAATGGGCTAACTAGCGTGCCTGAGGTACAGCGAGCCAAAAAAAATTACAACATTTTGCGCAAGCTAAGCATTGGGCGCTAAAGTGTGCCCGAATAGGCCCTTCCAAAAATATCAATAATCCACAAACCAAATCACAAATTAAAGGTTTCAATTTATACAACTGAAACATTAACCCTAACACTCTTCCTCATCATCGTCCTCCTCGACCATACTGCCAGGTTCGATACCTAACACTTTATAATGGTTTCTCTTGTCATGATCAGTCATCTTATTACACAACGCACACTTTCGCAATTTTTTTTGACCCGTTGCTTCTTCAATCGGATTCTTCATGCGTATTGCTCGTTTTCGCCCTTTTGTTTGAGAAATAATTGGATCAAAAATGTCGTCCTCCTCACCTTGCAGGCTAGTGCCGTCAATGACTGGCTGTGAAGCTCGATTGAATCTACCGGATGGAGTCGTCCAAGGGTCCCGTCTTTCTGGTAATGCCATCCTAAACTGTGCATGCTTAGCCTTATCCCGTGCGGCTGCTTCAACTTGATACCTGTACCCATCAAATGTTGACGCTGCATCCATTGATAAACCGTGCATGATGTTACAAAGGTGATTATATCGCAGCGTCTCAGATTGCTCGAAATCAACTGAAACATTGGGCACGTAAGGAATGTGACCGTGGACTCTATTGGCTTCCTTCGTCCACCGTTCCAAGATATACTCTGGAGGGATTTCACTAGCATTCTTGGCGCTAAAAACCCTCAACGCGTGTCGACAAAGTATACCTTTATGCTCAAACAGTTGACAGTTGCAATTAACAAACCCGGTGTCCATACAAACTGCTACGGTAAAATGTCTTCTTTTCCTCGGAGCCGACGAAGAGCACGGATTGGCGAAATTCGTCACATTTGTCAAAGCATAAACCTTGAGGTCTCTGGTGGAATACTCGTGCAACTTTGTCATGCTATATTGATTCGACTTTAGTAGTTCCTCTTGAAACTGTCTAAACATTTCCTTGGTATAGACTTGAGCCGCATGAGCCTCCAAAGGTGAAAAAACTAATATGGCTCTTTCTCTGTAAACTGTAGCCGCGTCGGCTTCTCTCTCAAGGTAAAATTGCCTGTCAAGGGCTTTCTGCATCTCTAGTACGAACTCTGTTATACTTGAAGACTGGCCTACGTACCCATCAAAGAATGAATTCATACTTTCGCTTCTCGAGGTCGTAGTCATTCCGGCTGCAAAAAACTTCTTCGTGTAGGCACCGACCCACTGTGTCTTGATCTCATACAACGATTGTAACCATTCATGATTGTGCAAAGAGTAGTCATCCATTAACTTGGCCCACCTCTCCTCGAACACGTCTACCGTCAACGATTTCTTCACACATGTATTAAAGTCAGTCTTGAATGTCGGATGGTTTGCATATACATTGTGAAGCCGTTCAGGATATTTGTTGCTTATGTGCCATGTGCACAGGCCATGGTGAGTATCTGGAAGGACCTTAGCGATTGCATTTTTCATTGCCAGATCTTGGTCGGTGATGATGGTCTTTGGAGGAATATGATACATTGCTTTAAGCCACGTTTCAAATAACCACGTAAATGACTCCTCCGTCTCATCCCTAAGCAGGGCAAAGCCAAACAAGATTGACTGATAGTGGTGGTTCACCCCGGTGAACGGAGCAAAAGGCATAGAGTACTTATTTGTGCGGTATGTGGTGTCAAACGTCACAACATCCCCAAAATTTTGGTAAGCAGCTCTAGAACGGGCATCCGCCCAAAATATAGTACTAATGTGGTTCTCATCATCCAGTTGGAGACTGTAGAAAAAGCCAGAATTCTCACTCTGAAGGCTCCTGAAGAGATCAAGTGTAGCTTGAGAATCACTCTTACCGAAAGACTCTCTCCTCTGAACACGAAGTTCATTTCGAAGGTCTACTTCGTTGAAACTCAACTTGTCAATCCCCCCAGCCTGGCTTGAGAAAACCCCCATCATTCTAGAAGGTGGAATTTTAGCCTCGGCCATTGTAAATATCAGTTCCCTGTGTGCCGCGCTTATTTGTCGGTGCTGATGAATTTGACCAATCTTACTAGGGGTCATCAACTGATGATTATGGCTCAACTCCACTCCCGTCACAACCCAATGGTTTTCATTTTTTCGGTGTACTGCATACACATGGGCCTTGCAGCCGGTACCCAGAAATGTGTCCCGTTTTCTTTGTCTTGATGGCCCTTCGTCACTGATCCGAACAACCGGGGGTACATGCGGTGCTCCTCTATGACACTCAAATAGTCTTCCACAAATTTGATCTGTATTCGCCCGTTTTCTAGTCGTCTTAATTCTAATACCGAAACCTATCGTTTTCGAATATGCTCTATAGTATGCTTCAACTTCGTCCAGTCTTTGAAAAACTTGACCCAAGTAAGGTGGATCAGAATCTTCACAAAAATTATTTCCTCCAGTTGCATCCATATTTATACTGAAATCTAAAAAATAAAAATTATATCATTCTCAACAAGTCATAGAATTAAATAAAAGAAAAATAAAAATTATTTAAAAGTCATTAGGAAAATTTATATAACGTAAAATTACCAAAATAGCCCCCGAGGAGCGGCAAATTATCGAAATGCCCTTGGGGGTTCATTATTACCCTAATGCCCCAAATCAGCTTCAAAACAACCTTTCAGGTGTTTTACTTACATTTCTGGACTAAGAAGTCCTTTGAAAAACTTTACCGAGAAAATTACCTTTGCCACCCCTCTCGGGGTGGCAAATTACCAAAATGCCCCTGGCTTCAGAAAATCTCAAAAGTGCTTTGAAATGGGATTTTAAACTTCCTGAAATCATTCTTGATCTAAAAAGTATTTTACAAAGGTTTCGCCCAAAAATCCCGAACCGGTGTCCGGATCGAGCACTTAAAAGTCCGTTCGGCCAAAAAAATAGTTAACGGTTTCGAAATGGCCCGAATTTCAGGGAAATGGAACTTCCCAACATCCTAGGGTTCTCATAAAAGTTTTGCGTAAAATCGCGCTAGCTTGATATTTTAAATTACACTGCAAAGTTACAAGGTTGCGCGTATCAGTTAACCCCTTTCCAGTCTTTGGAAAAATATGAAATTTTTACCTGATACATATATTTTAAAAATAACTAGGGTATCTTTTTTGCACTTTGGCAAAATCTAGCTGTATCTATTTTTTATAAATTCCAGAAAAATTCTAATTTTGACGCCCTAAAAAATCGCTATGTGGAATCTTTCGAATGTAATACCCCGATTTGTAAAAACGTAATTTTGACGCTCTAAACACGAATTTTAGACTATGGTAAGAACAATTTAAGCGTAACACAATTTAAACAATCAATTGGTAAGAACAATTTGAAATTAACATTGAATTATAAGACAATTTAAACAATCAATTGATAAGAACAATTTGAAATTAACATTGAATTATAAGAAAATTCAAAATACTTACTTGTTTTAACTTGATATAATTAAAGAAAAATTTACCGATCTTCTAGCGATTATCCACCGATCTTCTAGCGTAATTTTTTTTTTTTGATATTGTTGTGGAGATTATGCAGGTGAGATATGGAGAATGAAGAGAGTGGAAGAAAGGGTTCGGGGAGAAGGGATTTTAAAGAGAGAAAAGTGAGGAAGAGAGAAGAAAGAAGACAGAGAAAAATTATGTCCGTGAGTGAGCAGTAGTTAGTCAAAGGCTGTGAAGAAAGAAAAAAAATGGCAGAGTCAGGTTGTGAAGAAAGAAAAAAAATGGCAGAGTCAAAGTCAAAGAGTCAGGCTGTGAAGAAAGGAAAAAAAATGATAGAGTCAAAGTCAAAGGCTATGAAGAAAGAAAAAAATGGCAGAGTCAAA
The DNA here is from genome assembly GCA_033070095.1 of Escallonia herrerae. Taxonomy (NCBI): domain Eukaryota; kingdom Viridiplantae; phylum Streptophyta; class Magnoliopsida; order Escalloniales; family Escalloniaceae; genus Escallonia; species Escallonia herrerae. Next base: position 70,563 of record JAVXUP010001303.1, read on the forward strand.
GGTTGTGAAAAAACTCTGCAACCACCCACGCACAAGGAGACAAAAAAAAAGGACACGAAAAGAAATAAAAAAATAAAAAAGGACATGCAAAATAAAACAAAAAAGGAACCGGGGGTGGGGGGGCCAGGGGGTGGGGCCAGGAAGAAAAAGAGGAAGGACAGAGAACCACGACAAGAAGTTGCGGTTCGGGGGTGGGGGCGGGGAAGAAAACAAAAAATGAAGGACAAAAAAAGGAAAAGAAAAAAGGGAAAGGACAAAAAGAAAATAGGAATGACAAAAAAGGAAAAGAAAGGACAAAAAGAAAAAAGGAAAGGAAAAGAGGGAAAGGACAAAGAAAACAGTTCGGGGGTGGGGGTGGGGCCGCAAGCACAGAGAACCGCAACTCCTTGTTGTGGTTCGGTGGATATTATCCCCCGGTCGATCTCTATCGCCCCCTATATATATATATATACACACACACACACACACACACACTCATGTTACAATATATTTATTTTGTTTCTTTTAATCATTAGAAATAGAAGATCACATAAGTCTATACAATCTCGACGGTCAAAACTCTTATTCCAATAGCATTTAATTTCTAATTGTTTTATACTTTCTGAACTCTTAACCCCCACTTCAACAAAGTCAAAGCCTCAAAGCCAAATGTATGCTCATATTTTTGTCTTATTTTTCTGAATCACGTTGAGCGACGATTTCTTACTTTTTGTTCATGTTTAGAGATTTTTAAAGATTTTATTATTCCTACTTTTTTAAAAAAATTATAGGATTGGAGACTCTTATCTTTTTCTCTTTCATTTTGTCCCAAGTATTTGTTTCATGCTTATATTTAAATTCATTTATAGATTTTAATGTACTTTTTTTCATTATCATGAATAAATTATAGAGCTGGATGGTCAATGATATGTGTCGAAATTATTTTTTTTAAAAAAAAGGAATTCGTAACCATGGACAACCCGCGTCCAGCCCGTGTCCACCAAAATTTTGATGGACTTATAGTGGACACATATTATTTGGCCCATAGTGGGGCTGGGCTGGACATGGGCACGACTTTTGGAGAGCGAGTTGATCATGCCCTAACCCTTAGGCCCGTCCAGCTTGCCCAAGTTGCACCCCTAGAGCGAACTGTTCAAACCGATTCGAATTGCTCAAATAGATAAAATCGAACTAATCCAATTTGAACCGTCTAAAGATCTTAACGGTTTTGTTTCACATTTTTTAAACCAGACTTGGTTCGATTCGGTTTGATTCAAGGTTTATATTTTTTAAACCGATTCTAAACTAAATCGAGCCGACCTATGATATATTAATGTATTTTTAATAACATTCCATCGATAATTACACACGTTGTCGTGTCGAGCTTGAGCCGAATCCCAACTTCGACAAGATCGACCCTGTGACAAATGGATGCCTAATCAGATCCAAGTTCCCACAAATCCAGATATGGATCAAGCCCAATCTGATCCGAAACCGTTCCGTTGATAGCCTAGCACCAGTACTAGTTCAGGTGGATTGTGGTCAAAAGCTTATCCGACCTTTTTACATCGTATCCGGATTTCGTTTTAAAGATGAAAGACATAGAAGCGTTGGCAATGAACAGAAGATTATAGAAGGTTTACAAGGGCCCTTGCCATGCTCGCCTGAGGTAAGCAGCTTATGCACAGGACCTTGAGAATGCATACTTCCGTGCAAAAGTAAAGCTTGCAACCAACGTAAGGATGGATTATCTTGAATCTTAGTACTTCTATCGCAGCACAACAATGGCATCCACTCTTTGGTCAGACATGTAAAGGTATGTGCTGTATCAAGCACAGCATGATTTAGTCCAAAACCGCCAAATACATTTTTGATATCTTTATTGCTGCTGTATTTTTCTGTAATTTTTTTTGACAATTTTCGCTTCAGATGAACAATCCCTTTTCTGTGTGTGAGACTCTTGTTGAAGGTAGCAGACTTACAAATTCATGAGGCACTATTCGGTATATACTAACTATGCGCAGATAAATCTTCTTCTCCGATGAGACTCGTAGAAGGATAAATATGTTGCACAAACTCCCCTTTGGTTCTTGCTGCCAAATGTAGAATCCCCAAGGCCATTACTATTTGGTCGTAACTTAGGAGTACGGTTTCGATTGTCTGATGAACTGCAAAAGCACGGCTTCCACTTAACCGATGAACATATTAACTTCAACGATCCACATCAGAGCTTACAGGCACTTTAGTCTCAAGTCTGACAAGTATTGCTTTCCGATTAGACAGCAGCAAGCACAGCTGAGTTTGGTTCATAGCCACCAAACCACAAAGATTTATGTCTTCGACATTTTCTTGCTGCTATAAAACATTTTTATTTTGCAATGTCAAAACATTGTGGAAGAGGACGTATTTCCTTCTCATGTTTCATTAAATTGGACGATCTCTTTAGTTAGACCCATGTGGATCTACTAAGTTGTAATACGCACTCAATCATGGTTTCAGGAATGTAGCGGTCGGGGTGCAAACACAATGGTCTGAGGTACTACATGATACACTGTTGTGCGGACACAAGTGGATTTTGATTCATAGATCAATCTTTTGCAACGATACACTTGTTTCACAAAGATATATACAACTGATACATACAGTAGTTAAAACTACATGCCCACATTTTTCTTCTTATTTCCTTTGCCACCAAATGCTAGAATACCAAAACCCTGTGAGAGATGCTTCCAAGGGAATAATTTCCGACTTCTTTCACCCAGCGTCCTTGTTGTCCAACTATTTGCATACTAATTGACCAACAAATTGTTGATCATTATTTTGTGACAGCTACTTATGTACAACTTGACCAACATGTCATTGATCAAAGGCATAGGTTGAAGGACCAAAAACTGTACAAGATACTATTTCAATGGCAGGCTGAGAAAGGCTGCCTATGCTTCTGCATCGTCTGAGGTGCAGTCTCCAAAAGCATAAAGCATTAGACGAAATGGATAGTAAGAGAAGCGACGGAAGATATGATAGTTCGATGAGCCCAGGAAACAAAGTGGAACATAGAGTAGAACAAGTGTGAAAACAAAGATGAAGCTCATGAACTGAATAACATTGGCAAGCCAACTGAGTGTGCTAACTATTAGATATACGCCTGCCATAAATGTTATGGACATCATAAGAAGTGCTATCCCTAATAATGGGATTGCAAATTTTAGGGCAACACACATAGAACTGGAATCTCCCAGCTCTGCCCATAAAAGGGTAACAGCAACAATGATGGAACTATACATTGCTGTGGTGTTACTGATCACATATATCTGAAACTTTACCTTTTTGAGCATGGTTTCGTTGCTTTGGTCAGGGTTAGAGTTGTTATTATAACCACCTGGGATGGTAAAACCGGCAGCAAAGGTCAAAGTAGCAACGAGCATTGCCACCACCAATATAAAGTTGACCTTGTCTCTGCAGTTCTCCATTTTGGGCTGCTCGTGCACAGAATTTCTAATTTTAGGTCCCTTTGATCGTGGAGCGCCAGCAATTTTCAAGGCCATCCAAGTCAACCTCTGCATAATAGAGAATAGACACCACATCTGTTACTTTTCAGGTATGTATTTTTGTTTATCTACAGAAATTCTATTGGTCTTTCACTAGTTCAAGTGCAGTGTAAAAATGTAAATCAACTGATTCAGGGTTGCCAATTTAATGCAATTATGTTCCTGGTGATATGTTTACTTCGTAATCACATACTTTGACAAATGATGCCTCCTTTTCCATGTAGCACTCAGCAATGTCGAGTGCTGTCAAACCCTCATTGTTTTGCAGCTCGAGACTCACTTTTGCATCTCGAGTTAGGGTGCTAACGATCTTGGGATGCAGATGGATGGTGGCCACATGTAGAGGTGTATTTCCATCCTCATCTTTCTCGTTCACAAGTTTCTCTAGCTCCGGAATTTTAAGCATTTTACTAAATGCTTTGGTATTCCCACTCTTAGCTGTGATATGAAGAACATTATGACCTTGGAGACTGAGTAGATCCCTTGAATCAGGACAGTGACTAAGAATCTCTTGAACTATGTCAGTGTGACCTTTGCTGGATGCTATGTGAATAGGAAAGAACCCATGTTTATCCCTTTGATACGCAGAAGCACAAAAGCTTTGTATTAAGAAACTAACCCCTTCAACATAGCCGATATCTGCAGCAAAGTGAAGAGGATTCCTCCCCTGGTCACCCTTTAACTGGAAAGATGATTGGTCCGTTTCCCACAATATTCTCAGGACATCTGGCATTTCAAATCAGCATGTTAATCACTAGCCAAATCAGGAAATCTTAGCTTCTGATTTCTTTTACGAGATTGTTAAACTTGAAGAGTTAACATTCTTTTAGGGTGTACGAAAAGTATAGCATAAAGTGGTAATGTTATACAGATCTGAAAACCTGGGGTTCCTCTAAACTGAAAGAGTGAAGCTTATGTATCTTATGCATTCATTTGCAAAGACATTTAACTCGGAATAATCCTGACTATGACAAGATTAATATTGTCGTTTCCAGAGATCTGATTGATTTCCTTTTGAAGCGCCTATTGGTAAACAAGATGAATTTAAGATTCTGCTTAGATATCCTCTGCGTGATTGCAATGAGATCATTAAGACATTTAAATATGGCAGGCAAAGGGACATTCATGGATTGAAATTAGCCGGCACATCTTCAAACTTGTAGATGCGGCCAATTCTAGTGCAAGGCGTCGAGGAAGCATGTGTAAGTCAGTAGATGAATATATTAAATTCAGCTTCAATGGTGTTCAAACATTGAATATCTAGTGGAAGCTTAATAAGTTGATAAGCACCTAGTAGAAGTGTGGCAAAGATTTGGGCTTTTTCCTTCTGAATGTTACTTCGGTTTTGCTTCTGTCTATAAATTAAAAGATTGGTGACTCCATGATTTTGACGTTAAACATTTGCTAGTTCATTATCTAAACATTACTCTTTTTTTTTTTTGAGTAAGTATATGGCAAATCTGCTCATCTTGAAGCTTCCAAGTTCTTTGCATGCACCGATAGATACTGCATCTCATTTGGACACAAGGTTGTTATGAAGCTAGAAGGTCAAACTTTTGGAAGCGTGAATTGCCCATTAAGAAATTGCTAAAATTATACATCATATGAATAAGAAACAAAAAAGAAGCAATCTATAAGAAGGTGCATTATCAGTACATCTCAATTTTCGTAAATTGGATTCCTAATATTGATCTGTCAGGAGGTTTTTCAGAAAGTTCAGTACTCCCTTTGTCTGACAAGGAAAGATCATGCTAGAAAGTCAAGGTTTATGACAGTTTCTCAAGCTTCCAATTTTAATCAGGTACTTGAACATGTTTTCTTTTGTGGTTGTTCGTTCTCTTAATTGGAAATCATGAGTACCAGATTTTAGAAAGTGCACCCTTTTGGAGATTCAAAAAGGAAAGGACTTCAAAATTTATACCAAATGAGTGGCTGATGATCTTAAAGTAATGCATGTTCCTAATCAAGCCTGGCCTCCGGGTTGCTTGTTTCCAATCTTACCATGATGATGATAATGGCATCTACTAGTAATAGCACGCGTCGTTCACAACTAGTGGTCCTAAGTGACACATGCAACCCTTGCTCACACAGACTACACTCCCTTGCAAGAACAGGCTTGTTTATGCTCATAAGAAGAGGTTCAATGAAACTTAATTGATTACTGGATATGTATACGAATATTATGGTTTAGACAGTTGTAACCAATAACTGGTACTTGCCAAAAGAGGGGAAGTAGAATAGATGTACCTATGTTTCTTCCAAGTATAGCAGCATGAACTGGTGACTTGTTTTTGAGCTTCCTCTTGACACAAGTGTAATTTCCGATGGGATTTTCCATAAGAAGCTTAACAATACCAACATATCCTGCTTCTGCTGCCAGATACAGCAGAGACTTGCCTTCCTTATTGACCGTATATGACAAGTTTCTGTTTTTATTGATTAAGATTCGAGCCACCTCTTCATGATGATGATGCAATGCCTCGTGCAATGCAGTATTTCCCACCTTGTTCTTCTCACCCAAACAATCTGAATCAACTAGCAAACTTACAAGCAAGGAATCACCATCTCTAGCTGCAATATGAAGTGGGGTATCGCCTCTAGCGTTCTTTTCAGCAGCAAAGAAGGGCAAGTCCTTGCAAATAAGTTTAACAATCTCGTAATTATGGAAACTTGTTGCTATGTGAAGAACTGTGTTGTTTTGGGGGCCTAGTTGGACACAAGTTGCTGGTGGACTGTGATGTCCGTCTTCAACCACTCGTTCCATGGCTTTGATGAACTCAAGAATATCACCTTCTGTGGCAGCTCTGTACAGTTGGGGGTCCATGGACTCGGCTGTCCCATAGCTCTCCTCCTCCTCTTCCTCACCTAATAAACTTGGTTTTCTGGGCACAGACATTTGTGTGTGTGATGGTTTGCTTCTTCATTTGCTTCTTTTAACTCCTCCCACCTCTAGTATACTTTGACCATCAGATGCCTATTTCAATTAAGCACGTCTCTCACAAATGCCTCCTTCCAACAAATTAGCAAGTGATTTCTTGGATATGGGCCTCTTCCCTTGCCGGCTCTTCTGTGCATACGTCCACTGCATTAAACTACACTTTCTCAGTGAACAAACAAGTATAGATGTGTAGACTTGAAACCAAATTATTATTATAAATCATAAAGTTGGTGTGATATGGGTCACAAGTCAAAGTCCAGAACTCAGAAGATTACACAGATAGTTTATTACGAAGGAAAAATTGCTAACGACTTGGTGTTGCAGTTACATAATCTATTTATGGCAGTTATATCACCTGATTAATAAAAAAATAAAAATAAAAAACAAGAACTTTTTGTTTAATGGTTTCAGTCAAGTTCAAATCAGACACAAGAAAGAGACCGATTCTCATTTGTGTGAACGGACTGACTAATGCAAACATTTTCAACTGGCGTGAACATTACTTGTGTCTTGCACCGAAGATCCACATATCTAGGTTGAGTAATTGAATTGGAAACATGATCTTCTGAACTTGTTCAGGTTTCAGTTCAGTTGCTGGCTCATTTCCTACACCGGCATACTTTCAACTTTAATAACTCTTTAGGCATTCTACCGATTAGAGTTGTTGAGTTTTTGTCAGTTTGACAAGACGGGTTAATGCATCTTTATTTCAAGAGGTTGCAAAAGGAGGGACTTCCAGATGAATGAATAAAGTGCAGAAACAGAAAATTAATATAAGCGAGGTATGTGCTACCATATTGAGAGTAAAACTAGCTAAACGTGTTCTTAGGGTGGTCAATGGAAATAGCAAGTGACATACACGAGATTATGATATTCAAAGCACTGCTAAACGAGTTCTTAGGGTGGTCAATGGAAATAGCAAGCGACATACACGAGATTATGATATTCAAAGCACTGCGAAACGTGTTCTTAGGGTGGTCAAGCAAGCGATATACATGAGATTATGATATTCAAGACACCGCCAAACGAGTTCTTAGGGTGGTCAATGTATATAGCAAGTGACATACATGAGATTACAATATTCAAAACACTGCTAAACAAGTTCTTAGGGTGGTCTATAAATAAGTATGATATTCTTGTTACCATTATAAGAAGCGCACGACCTTGTAAAATACTTTCCCATAACCCATTTATCTGGCAACGTCCAAGCATGTCAACAACATGCACTATATTTAGGCGAATACATACACGAGCATACATAAGACTTCCTACTGCTAAGGCATAGGGAAAACGCTCCACCTCATCTAGCTCCGGTTAGTTCCTAGGACATTATAGTAAACTAAATTTGTCACCCTTAACAACATGTGGGCAACTGGGGGAGCACATTTATGCATGTTGAACCTTTCGAGAACCTTATCAATTTAGGCTCTTTGGGACAAGGCTTATCTCGGTGATTCTCAATGCCTATAACATAAAAGGTCTCTCCAAGATCTTTCATATCGAAATTTTTAGAAAGAAAATTTTTGGACTCGTGCAACATACGTATATGGTCTATGCAAGTAAGATATCATCTACATACAAAGTTGGAATGATAAACTCACTCTCACCGATCTTTAGGTATATGCGTTGGTCCTCTACATTTTCTTTAAAGCCAAATTTATTAATCACATTTTGGAACTTAAGATACCATTCACTACAAGAAAAAGACTTTTTAGCTACGAATTTTTACTGACTAACAAAAATTCATCGCTAAAAGTCCATCGTTAAAATTTTTTACTGACGGAAAATTTCGTCGGTAAGGTCTTTAGCAACCGACTATTACCAACAGAATTCTCTAGCGCAAAATGTAATTTTTGTATTTTTTTTTTCAATTTTCTAACTTTTTTGTATTTTACAGAACTATTTTAAAATTTTTAATAACGGATTTTTAGCCACGACCAAAAATTCGTTGCTAAAGGGTATTAAAAGAGAAACTCCACTTCTTCTTCTTTCCACCTCTCGCATTATCTTCCCCCTCCCCCTCTCTCTCTTTCTCTCTCTCTCTCTCTCACTCACTCACTCTCACACTCTCTCTCTCTCTCTCTCTCTCTCTCTCTCTCTCTCTCTCTCATACACATACACACACACACACCCATTGCCCTATTCCGCACCCACGTTTGCCGCCCACTTCCTACGCCACCCATTCCCATCCTCGCTGCTACCCTTCCCCCCTTGACCCAACAACAACCTCAAGAGTGCTACCCCCAAGTTGGGATCTCCTCTCACTGCGAGCCCACTGTCGCTAAGCGGCGTTGTGGCTAATGGACGTGACATGGGTCTTAAATATATGTGAACTTGGAAGAATACATATATAGTTGTTAGTTTTTTAATTACATTGTTTGACATTGGCAAGTTATGTGGTACTTTCTCCTTTCGATTGGATTTTTTCAGTTGACTTTTCGCAAAATTCTTTAGATTAATGTGTTGTACTGCTCTCTAGTTTGTTCATCTTTGCGGTTTATCAGGGGCAGAAACATTATTTGCAAGAGATTGCAACGTGGTATTGTTTTGTTTTGTATCTTCTTTTCTTTTGGGGAACTGAGGGGGTAAACATCCCATATTTTGTTTGAATTATGAGATATTTTCCTTCAGCTAATTCCTAGGTTTAGTGTTGGATTTGTTTGCAATCTTTACTTTCATGTTTGCAATTCCTCTCTGCACATAGAAGCTACATGGACAAATTTTCCTCATTAAGACGACTCCCCATTTTCTTTTCCTTTGTATATGGCCATAACAGCTGTACCATGCCGCTGCCGCGCTGACATGGCTTTGGCCTATTTCTGCCTAAAGGTTGTGGGAAAGCGACTTTGGCATTGGAAAGCAGTTGTTCCCTTCCTTTATTTATCCCCTTTTGCACCATCTTCAATAATTAGCAACAGGTGGGAAAAATGCATTTCACCCTCCTTTACCAAACACCATGTATGAAATACAACCCACGTAGCCAAGGCGGGGAAATTTACCTCTTTCTTTTTTTTGGGTCAATTACAGTTTTTTGTTGCTAAATGAAACAGGCTTCCTCGCATCATTACCGTACTTGTTTCCAATAGAAGCAAGCTTCGACAGCTTTAAACTTTATAAAGGTGGTAAATCATGCGTAGCACCTCTGATGATACTTTTTAGTTGACTTAAATTGAATCTAAATATGATTTGTTGCAGAGGATGAACAGTTTGATTTAGACACTTGCAAGGTATAGGTAATTTCCCTCTCTTTAGTGGCGAAGGAATTCCGTAGCTAAAATTTTTTTAAATTTTTTCTTGAGATCTTTAGCGACGAAATTTTCTATCACTAAAAGTAATTAATTTTGTCAGTAAAAGTAAATCTTTTTGATAGATCTCATAATTCCATCACGAATCTTTTAGCAGCAGGGTTATTACCAACAGAAATTCCGTCGGTAAAGAAAAGTCTTTACCGACGGGTTTGAAGTCTTTAACAAAGGAAAATCTGTCGCTAAAGACCATTTTTGCCGTAGTGATTGTCTAGAGTCTTGCTTTGATCCATATATGGATTTCTTCAACTGACAATTCATGTGTTTCTTGTCTTCAACCATGAACCCTTCCGGTTGCGTCATATAGATATTTTCATGCAAGTCACCATCAAGAAACGCAGTCTTTACATCTATTTGATGCAACTCTAAGTCGCAATGAACTACTAAAGCCATGACTATTCAAAAGAAATCATTTTTCAACACAAGAAAAAAAATTCATTATAATCTATCACTTCCCTTTGAGTGCAACATTTAGCGACGAGCCTAGCCTTGCATCTTTCGACATTGTCATTAGGATCTAGCTTAGTTTTGTCGACCCATTATAGCTAACAGTTTTGGCCCCTTCAGGCAAGTCATGCAAGGCCCTAAACTTCATTTATTTTCATTGACTCTAACTCATCTTTCATGGCTTCAAGCTATTGAGTTAATTGATCGCTCACAATAGCTTTTTGAAGTACATAGGTCATCATCTCTTACGCCTAGGTTATAGTCAGCCGCATCTAGTTACACAATATTATCATCAGAGATAGTTGTCTGTGTCTTTCTTAATGACCTTTGAAGAGGTTGTTCGTTAGCAAGAATTGGAGCAGGATCCACAATACGTACTATCTCAAGTGCATCGATATCCTCTATATGAGGCAATGGTCCACTAACCTTTTGGATTGCAGGAAAGAAAACATGATCTTGAATTTCCTCGAAGTTCATTATTCTTGGTGTACTACTCCCCCTATACTCAGTATCTTCAAAATATACTGCTTGCCTAGTATCAATAATTCTGGTAGTATGTGATGGATAAGAAAATCTGAAATCCTTACTTTTAAGCTATAAAATGATAACTTACGGTCTTGGAATCTAGTTTCTTAGTATGTAGATTGTAAACTTTTTCTTCAACTAAACAGCCCCACATATAAAAATATCCTAAACTTGGTTTCTTTTGTGTCCACAATTCAAAAGAAGTTTTAGGCACAGACTTACTGAGAACATGTTAAGATTATGTACACCTGTTTTAAATGCTTCAACTCACAAAAACTTTGATAGAATGCTTTGACTTATCATATTTCGTACTGTATGTAAAAAGGTACAATTTAGCCTTTCAGCTGCATCATTCTATTGAGATATACCCAACATTTTATACTAAGCAACAATGTCACATTCCTCCAAAACCAGGGCAAAAGGACTAGGAATATGACCCGTTTCAAAGAATTTTCCATGATATTTCCCTCCTCTATCAGATCTTACAACTTTAATCTTAAGGTATAGTTGATTTTCAACTTCAGTTTCCCAAGTCTTAAACATGGCAAGTGATGCATATTCTTCATATAACCCAATTTCTTGGCCTTTGACCCCGGCCATTACTTCTGAAGACTCACATGATTTATAGCATGATATAATGCATAGAGAATGTTAAACACATCAAGAATCATATAAGACATTAATATGCATTTCTTAACACAAAACAATTTAGTGAACGCAGACCAGTCCCATATCTAAGCAATTTAAGGAAACGTACACTTCGAATTTAAGAGTGAAAGAGAATGTTAAAGAACACATCTTAATCTTTTCAAAGAGTTAGAGAACACATGAATTCAACTAGTATTGAATGAGATATGCATGTTTAAATATCAACATAGAATCTATCTAGGTTAATCAGCTTCTACCAGTTTCATATTTATGCAATTTAGAGCAGTATACACTTTGAATTAAAGAGTTATCAAAGAAACAATGTTAAAGCACACATCTTTAGCTTTTCATAAGTTATAGAACACTCAAATCCGACAAGTATTGAATGACATATACATGTTTAAAGATCAACATAGAATCTATCCAGATTTCTCTAATCCGATTCTAACACTCCATAAGCACATAACACACCATATATACACACCAACCAACTATGCTCAAGGTTGCTCATATGTAAAACCCTACCTTTGACAAGATTAGGGGTGTTGAACTCATCAACAGCTCCCTCTTTTGTCAAGAAAATAACATCCAACCATCAATGCTTACTAATCTGAAATTATAACAACAAATTCTTCTTTTTTTCTTCCTTCTTCAAGCTCTCAAACCTCATCTATAGTTTTCTTCAAAACTAGGAAACTCCCTTCTCTTCTCTTCTTAGTTACTTTAAAAGACATGAGTCACTGACCTTTAGAGAAATTTGTTGAGTTTTCTCTCTAGAGAAACAAGTGCTTTAAGGGTATTAGACCCTTTTCAAGTCTTATCAATAAGGCCATGACAACCCAAATCTATTTCTAGACTTAATAAGTTTCATTAGTATTAGTTAACTTAGTTTAATAATTAAGTAATCACAGTTAGCTTAATCAAGATTAAGGCAACTAATTAAGCTTAGTGACTAACTAATCACGATTAACCTTAATTCATCTATATTACCATAATCACGATTAGGGCTCAATTAATCATGATTAGGAATAACTAATCATGCTTAAGACCAACTAATTATGCTTAAGACCAACTAATTAGGATTAAGATTAAGCTAATTCACTAACTTGAAATGCTTCTATGCCAACACAAGCATAAAACTTGTTCTACATATACCACTCATATAATGCACAAAATCTTTCAGTAAGAGAGACATTCATGATACATGCATAATAAAAAACATCACTTCGTGTTTAGTACAAACATGCAAGTTCACTCGAATATGTGATACATATGTACTTAAGAATAATTTAACATATTGAGTATCACTTACAAACATTTTCTAACACTTGCCTTCAAAAGAAATGAGAATAACATATCGAGCAAGGTCTGAAATCTTGTAAAACATATACGAGAATGACAAGCAAGACCTAAATATTAACTTGATTTCAATACATATAACCAAAACAGTATAAACAAGTTCAAGACAAAAATAATACAAGTACGAGGATATCAATACGCAATTATGCCCCTCATGCAGAAGCCAACCGTCCCTGAGACCGAGAGACTTTTTGTAATGTAACCAACTGATATAGTGAATTCGATAGAAGAAGTTCAACGTCATCACAAGCACGCTAATAATTCTTTTAGGAAAGTAGTTCGCATAGCTAGTACGTACTATTGAGATGTCAACGAGAACGAAAACCCTAGCCTGATAATTCCCAACTCTGGCAATAACACCCTCAACTCACTTTTTTTCTCCTCCTTCGCGTGACATCCATAGATATAAAAAAAATTCATCAAAAATATCAAAATAGATTTAATCCCCTCTCAAGTCATATTATCAACAAAAACATTTCATGTAACATGTATACTGAACTCTAAATGCTCAACCTAATTTGGTAATCAAGTAAGAAATAATTTGATGTTCTTTAAGTACCATATGCCCATGTACACTTATATTAGCATGTAGATAACTGAGTAGACACTATAAATTATCTGGTTATCCACCATTAAGCCCAACACAAAGAAATACTATTTTAGGTTACACAATCTGCCCAGTATTTTAATTGATAGTAGGAGTAGTATGTACTCAAAAAGTCGCAATAAATTAATTACAAGGTCTCTACAGTCAAATATATATTTTTGAAAACTAGACTTACAGAGCTATATCGTAGTATTTTATTTCACATGAAAATATCATTTAAACTCATGTTAAGCCTTTCTAAAGACAAACTTCAGAATCTGTCCAGCAACAGTTTCACAAAATATGCTTCAAGCCATGAATTTAAAATTATAGTTATAATACTTGAAATAATATGAAATTTGGTGTGTATACTCTATACATGTAGCATTGTAACATATAAAATAAACAAGTCCATATCTTTAACTAAAAGTGTATATTTTTAAGCACCAAAATTACTTTAATTGCAAGACTAATCTGCAGATTTTCAATTTACATGAACACACTTCACTTAAAATCATTCCAATAAAATATATAAGTGTTGTACTACTCATAATACTTGTCATATATGTCTTGAAAATCTAAAAATATAAGATAACTTACTTTCAAGCAAATCAAGCCCAAGCCAATTCAAGAAACTTGAAGCAAATCTCTCTTTCCTCTTTCTCTTCTGCTCTTCCTCCCTTTCTTCTTTTCTTTCTCCTCCTTTCTCTTTGTTTTTACTATTTCCTTTCCCTTGTGGCTGAATAACTCAAGGTTTCACCTCCTTCTTTTCTTTTCTTTCTAATTTATCCACTCATTTATCTTCATATTTTCCCTTTTTTTTTTTACTATTTTCCTTTGATTACTCACCACCAAACATAAGTGGCAACCCTAAAATCCTTTCACTCCTACACGCTCACACGTCCACATGCCAATAACCCATTATGGCTAAGTTATGATATTTTCAAATTGACCCCAAAAAGTTTTACATAATTACATTTTGGCCCATAACATAATGTTAACATTTTTTTTATGTAGACAACTAATGTAACACGATTATATTATTTCAATTAAATTTAATGTGTTTAAACTTAATAAAATGATTAGAAATTAATTAAGATCGGGCTCTCACACTCTCCCCTCCTTAAGAGAATTTAGTCTCTAAATTCATACTTGATCAGGTGAACAAGTGCAGGTACTTAGAGATAATCTCAGCTTCACCCTCTCAAGTAGCCTTCTCAATATCATGGTATTTCTGTTTGAGTTTAACCAATGGAATCACCTTAGTCCTCAATACCTGATCCTGACGATCCAAAATATCCACCAGTTGCTCAACTTAAGTCATATCTGCTTGTATTTAAACCAGCTAATCATGCAACACACGTGATGCATCTCGCTAATATTTACGCAACATAGATACATGAGAGACATTATGTATCCCACATAATGAAGACGATAAGGCAACCCAATAAGCTAGATCACCAACTCGTTACAAAATCTCATAAAGCCCAACAAACCTCGGAGACAACTTACCATTCTTACCAAATCGCATGACTTTTTTTGTTGAATTTTTTTTAATAGAAAAAAAGTTGTCCACCGTAAATTCCAAACCACGTCGATGAGTGTCAGCGTTGTTTTTTTGTCTACTAAATGCTGTGCAAATATGCTGTTGTATTAATTGTATATTGTCAGTGGTTTCACGAATAATTTCATATTTAATGAGCTTAGCTTTCTCAAAATCTCACCACAAACAGGAAGTCTACATTTTGTTCTATATAATGCCACATAAGGAGTGATATCAATACTAGAATGATGGTTGTTATTATAAGAGAACTCAGCAAGTGGTAAATGTGAATCTTAACTACCCTTCATATCCATCACATAAGCTCTCAACATATCCTCCAAAGTTTGTGTAGTACACTCACTCTGACCATCTATCTAAGGGTGAAAGGCTATACTTAAGGCTAACTGTGTACCCATAGCCTTCTGAAAAGCTTGCCAAAATTGAGAAGTAAAATGTGAATCCCTGTCAGAAACAATACTAACAGGAAGTCCATGTAAACAAACTATCTCATCGATATACAACTTAGCTAGTTTTTTCATGGAATACTTCATATTCAGAGTAAGAAAATGTGCAGATTTAGTAAGTCAATCTACTATTACCCAAATGGCATGTGTGGTTCGAATCCTACTTGGAGAGATTTGATTCATTTTGAATTCTTTAATTCAGAATAAAATAAAAGGGGCTCATTCTGACCGTTAGAATAGAAAATCCACATGATAAAAATAATTAGTTCATCGTTTCAAATAAAAAATAAATTAAGGGATAAACAATTTATCTATATGAAAAAGTTAAATACGCGAAACCTTTTCAGAGGAAAATTTGACATATCACTTAAACCTACCGTTAGGCCAATTATTAACATACAAGTATTTTTTATCCTTAGCAATTTGGAAACTATTACAAGCAACATGAATACGAACTATATTACCTTTGGGCAGAAAATACAAAGCATAATCTTCCGCTAGGTCGATTAATATTTAGGGATAATTGCGTAAAATACCCCTGTGGTTTGGGATCGTTGCAAAAAGACCCCTCGCGTTACACAAATTGCAAAAGAACACCTGTGATTATAATAGTGTTGCAATCGTTAAATAAATTGTCCAAATTGACAGAGCGTGATGTTCACTCTCTTAAGAAGTCCGTTTGGTAGTTTTTAATACATTAAAAAGACTAAAATACTCTCACTTTCTTTTTTCTCTCCCACTCAAGTCCTAACTTCTTCTCCAATTCAACCAAATTCTAACCCTAGCCACTAGCCCTAGCCGCTACCTTCACTAGAAAAAAAACCTAGCTGCCAGCCCGCAACCCTCAACCAAAACCCAAGTTGTAATTTCTACCACCACAGAGTCTCGTCTACCACCACCCTCCCCAATTTCTGCCGCCTCCGAGCCCCAACCACCAACCATCACCCTATGTCACCGCGCCGCCACCCACCGCGAGCTCTGCATCGCTAGACCCGTAGTCAATCAAACCATGTGCACCGTCGCCAACCCCGTAATCAGGCCCAACCACCTGCACCACACCCAAATGTAACCCTAATCGCACGAACTCACCATTTGCACCGTTGCCAACCCCGTAATCAAGCCCAGCCACCTATGCCGCACCCAAACGTAACCCTAATCGCACGAACTCAGATCTGGGGTTTTAATCGCACATTGCGATTAAAACCCTAGATCTGAGTTTCTACAATTTGGGTAAATCAACCACACAGGTTACCGCGCGAGGTCGTGATAGAAAGAATCATGGCTGGGTTGGCACGAGCATCATCGTTGCCTCTGATCTCGCTGTGAGAGCTTCAAAGTGCACGGACCTTATTGCGCGGCTGGGGTGCCTCGGTGAAGGCACTCGGTTTCAAGGACAAGTTTGCTGGTCCCGAGTCTTCCTTCTAAGCCGCATTAAAACTCGGCAAGAATGAAGGGGCAACGAAAGGAAGGGGAAGGCTTTGACGGTGTTGTGGCGGCGAAGGGCGGGGCTTGGGCTCTGGCCAAGACTTATTTCTACAGGGGTATTTTGGACAATTTATTTAAATCGTTATAGAAACCGTCGGATGCAACACTATTACAATCACAGGTGTTCATTTGCAATTTGTGTAACACGAGGGGTTTTTTTGCAACGACTCCTAACCACAAGGGTATTTTACGCAATTATCCCTAATATTTATAATTAATCAGTGTAACGTGGTGTGATTTTATCAATAACGCAACTTATTAAAGACAATAAACTTCCGTTGGGCCTCTTATTGCTAAAATAAGTACGACCACAATTATTTTCATGTTCATTATAGTAGTCTAAACTTGCCAAATGAAGCAAAAAAATTTAGCATGATCTCGCAATTTTAGACTAATTTTTGAAATTATAATAATATTGACACGTTATATACATTAGTATCTCAATAATATAAACTAATATTAAATATATAGATTGGGGGTGACAATAAGTTAGCAAAAGTCCTTGATCTCTCATTCTGGTTCCGTTGAATCTGCTAAATGCTTCAGGGTTAGGAAATTGAGAAAAGATCTCTCTCTTATCTCAATTCGGAGTTTTTGAAACTCCCAACATCCATGTGGATCCATGACGGTTCATATGAAGTACCATTTCAAGCAGTTTTCTACCCTTGCTCAGGCGGCTGGTGCTTAGGATATTAATGAATCGAGTTGTTCACGAACAACTCGCTGTTCGTGAACTCTGAAAGTTGTTCATGTTCGTTAATGTAATAGGTGAACCGAACACGAATATAATTTTATGGCTTGTTTATTAAACGAGCTGAGTTTGAAACATGATTTTTTTTTATTAATGTTCGTGAACAAGATGACTCGTTTACTTAACGAGCTGAAAACGAGTTGAGCCTTATTGACGAGCATCGGTTCTTTTTTCCTTAAAAAAATACAGTATATATTAGAGACCTACACAAAATATCTGTGTTGGGACGTGTGTTGGGACGTGCAAGCCAGTGGATCACCAAATGCTTCCTCTCTTTCACCAAATTCATTTTCCATATCTTGTCGGAGACTAAGACACTCAACAGTCACATCCGTGTCCCCTCTCTCATCAGTATTCATGTAGTCATCACATAGGCACACCGCCAAACATACCACCACCCATGCCACGACCTTCTCTCAGACACTGGAATAGTCAAACACCTTCTGCCCCTCTCTTATCACACAAGCACACCGCCGGCCATACCACCGTCTTCATTGCCAGCTAGACCACCTCCAAGTTAGGCTACAGGCCCACAAACGACAGCTATTCCTCCACACAAGCCAAGTTCTCCGATCACTGATGCCTTTATAATCCTTATCTTCTCGATAGTGAATGAAAGAGATGCACAGGTGTGCGCGTGTGACTCCTCCACATACATATGCACACACTGTCTCTTTCGAACACACACCCATCACCCTAGATTAGATCTAGGATCTTCTACGACTCCAAATTTTTGATATTTGTGAAGATACAGAAATTCGCTGACTTTATCTTCTTCTCCGGTCATTTCTCCAGCCATTAATTCGATCGTTGATTCAATTTATTTCTTTAGACAAACGAGCCAAGTTGAGCCTGAGTTGCGCGTTGAGGAACTCGAGGCCGAGTTCAAAAACCGATGTTTGGCTCCTAAACGAACATGAGCCGAGCTCAAACATCCCTGAAAACACCCTTGTTCGGCTCGAACTCAGTTTGTATATAGCCCTATTGGTGCTAATCATGGTCATTTGGCACACTTGGACCATCACTGTCGGTGCACTATAGGCACCTCTAGGCAATGTGGATTAAGATGGAAATGTCGTTCAATCTTTGGATTAAACGGGGCCGTCTTGCGAACATCTTCGATCCCAACCTTCACGTCTGCTCTCTCTTGGAGGATGAACACCCCTTAATGTAATTACCGCACTATCACTCAGCTACTTCGCCAATTATGAAAGCCGCATTACATTTCCCGGCGGTAATGTAATTGAACGTAGGTGAGTGACAAGCATAGGAGGGTGCCCGAAGGGCAGCGGTAGCAGTGTGGTTCCAGGTCACTAGATTGAGATCTACAGAGTGGCGGGGACTTCAGCCGCCTTGAATCAGTGTACACACAAACACACACGTATGTAACCACGAATAATATTACTTAGGAGATTAGCCATTCATAACTAATAATTCAGGATATTTTATATGAAATGTCCCCGACAGCAAGCGGGCGGCCCAAATTTTAAAGTAGCAAAAACAATCCCAAATCAACACCTACAGGCCCCTTTTTAAGTGGCTAAAATAGACTTAATCAGCGGCTACACCTGTCCACTTTTAAAGTGGCCAAAACAGACTCAATTCAGAAGGCCCAATTCGTTAGGGATGGTAGGCTATTGTCCAAATTGCAAAGCCTACTAAGAGGCCTATTTTGCAAAGGCCAACCAACAAGCCGAAGCAGCAGGCTACGCAATTTCTCTAGGCCATTTAACGGTCCAGCCATTTAACGGTCGACCAACAAGCCAAATGGCCAAACCAACTGGCCACACGGCCCATTTATTTTTCTTTTTTTTTTTTTAACGTTAACATTCAAGCATAAAAAAATTCAAATATTTTAAAGAAAACATTCTATGTTAATACAATTGATTAATGTGCCTCTAATACCACATGTTAGATTATGTCATTTATCTTTACCCCATTATAAAAACCTTTAGAATCTTACAATTGTATAAACACAAGAACATTAAGGTTTTAAACTCACTGGAATCAAAGAAAACCATAAATTGCCAAAAGTTTTATTCTGATAACAAAAGAACACGAAGATGCGGAAGTGAATGTGTCTCCTTAGATATTGATCTTCACTACTCTTCTCTATTCTTGATGATGA
Source organism: Escallonia herrerae (assembly GCA_033070095.1). Classification (NCBI taxonomy): domain Eukaryota; kingdom Viridiplantae; phylum Streptophyta; class Magnoliopsida; order Escalloniales; family Escalloniaceae; genus Escallonia; species Escallonia herrerae. The sequence continues at coordinate 90,269 of JAVXUP010001303.1, forward strand.
AATAGAGTTGTGTATTTTTCTATTTCTTTAGAAGGCAAAAGAGGTATCCAGAAAACTATATGCCTTGATTTCTAATAAAAGAGATATTTTTATAGAGAGAGTGGTGGAATGGAATCTACTCTAAACTTGTCAAATCTCAACTGTCCAACAAACTTAAGAGATTACGATTTATAAGCCTCTTTCACACCATAAGTAGTTAGCATATCGGATGTTAGCCCATAATTTTATTTAGCCAATTTAATTAATCAATGTCCAAGTCAAATAAATAGTCATCAAATGTATTGACCCGTGGACCCGATCGAGTCCAACGGATGCTGCATTTAAATAGAAAATACAGATGTAAGCCTATTAAGTTTGCCGATAGTACCATTAAATCTTAGCAATAACCAACATTTCTGCATGTTTTGTATCACAACGATGTACAATCTACATGCATATTTCCTCGGAGTATATCATCTAGGACACATGGATTATTATATAACACAATAATTATAATTCCGAAGAATCTATTTAGAAACGCCAACATGCAGCTTGCCCTAGTTCATTAAAATTAGCCAATTTAAGTCGCATTCGCCTAGATAAAAGTCAAGGATTTTGACATAGCCATGAGCAAATTACTTTTTCTACTCTTGATATTATTTAAATATGGTCTTAAGATTTCAAAAGTAGGAAAACTAGTGTAAAAAGAACCTAACCATTTTATTTAAATATGGTCTCAACATTTCAAAAGTAGGAAAAACTAGTGTAAAAAGTACCTAATCATTAACTATGATAAATCATAGATTAGACTTGATGTCAAGGAAATGGGTTCATGGTAGATGTGGAGGTACCACAAAGAATGCAGTTCCAGTTAGATGAAAAGAATTTTGATGTTAGATAGAGTAAGGATGGAACAAAGACAGAGACGAAGGCTTCCAAGACAGGGCCTGAGGAGTGGCATTGCTGCGATAGCAAAGGCACAAGGTGTACATGACGACAGTCACGATCCAACGCTTAGATCCAAAGTCAAGGTCCCGTGTCGGGATCCCGCGTGAAGTTCTTGTATGTTTCTCTCTCTAAAATTCTCTAGCACTGGAATTCTAGAGTCAGAAATTGAATGAGTTTTGAAGTCCTCAAAATGAATTCTTTGGTCCCTTTTAATATGGGTTGAGATGGTGATGTCATCAAAAACACGTGGCACTCTTTGGGAAGTGACACCTCTCTGAGAGGCCACAAATACTGGTGCTCTAGGGACTGTTGGGTGGCATATTCACATAGCCTGCCTCGTTTAGTTTCATTCTATATGTTTGGAAAGACTGGTTTCAGACAGCACTTGTGTGACCAGAGAGTCCCTTGTTCTTGCCACCAGTCTAAAGTCCTTTTTGAGTCATCCAAGGGCATTAAGAGACATAGAGAACGTAATAGTGGTAGAGGAGGGCCCCTGGCTTAACTATCAGACGGACTAGGCGTGACGCCCTTTTGAGACCTATTCCTTCCTTCGAGTATCCCGGGGTCATGGTCTCTTAGGATGCTGATGAAGAGCTTCAAGTGCCAGAGCACGTAGACTAGTCAAGTCGACATCCTGATAGAGTCGCCTACTCGATAGAACAAGGAACTGTTTTGAAGGAGCCAACAATTTTGATGATGAGGCCTTGTGCTAGAGCATTTGGAGTGTGCCAGGGGTAGTATCCTAAAGGAATCGCCTACCTGGTTGAGGTAGTGTTGCCGAGGAGTTGCCTATCTGGCATAAGGCAAATAGTCATGCCGGAGCACTTAGAGTTCCCTGAGGTTGTCCCCTAGAGATGTCACATACCCTGAGGTATACTGCACACTCTAGAGAGTGAGTTGAAGGATGTTTCACGAACAAGGCAAGGTGCGCATGGTATGGTGAAGGGATGGACGAACCCCTGGGCGTGGCAATGTGAATAGGTAGCGGGGGCGCGATTGTATAAATTATGCGGCACATGGGCATGACGAGATATGTGAAGGTATCGGGAAAGGATCAATCGAGACTCGCGACAACAGGTGTTGAGTAGAGGGGCATCTTGTTGGGGGCACGTGACGCGAAGATGGTGCTTTAGCGCAACACTGAAGGTCATGGACACATGGAGTTCCTAAGGGGAGGAATGAACAATGGGTGAGGCAAGAAAACCCCCAGGGGGTAAGGAGATGAGTCTCCAAAGGGTAAAGCAAGGGAGCCCTCAAAGAATGAAGAGAGGAGTCCTCAGGGGGTAAAGCAAGGAAGCCCCTAAGGGGTGAGGAAAGGAGTCCTTGAGGGCTGAAGGAAGAGAATCATAAAGTGGTGAGGAGAGGAGTTCCCAAAGGGTGAAACAATGAACCCTTCAAGGAGTAAGGAGGCCAACCCCCAAGGGGGCAGAGGAAGACGAACCCCGAAAGGGGTAAGGAGTCTCTTAAGTTACTTTTCTATTTACTCAACTACATATGTGCATCTTCATGAAAGCCTTGGTTTGTGTTTCTTCTTTTTCTTATGTCCCTATATTTGTTGGGTGAGGTCTATGTCCCTCCTTTCTTTTCTATAAATGTATTTTGGTAGAAATAAATTAACTCTCTGAGGGATTCCTTTAAAAAGAATGAATTTTTTTTTACTCTACTAATTTTTTATCCTTGCAGTTGCACAAGATCCCTAAAAGCACTTATCTAAATGATACTAAATTATATTTATAAAGGAGACAAAAATAAACCCTATAAAGAAATGAACAGTTTTAGGGCCAATTATTGATTTAATGCAGAAATTCTTTTAGTTGCAACTACAGTTAGAATATTTTCGTCTAAGAGGTGCCACACGTGACTAGAGTGTGCATCGATTGGCTTGATAGCATTGAGCTTTTATCATTGAAAATGTTGACGTGACCTGAAAGCGGGTCCTACAAGCAGTCAAAAGTCAACCTTCAGTTGACGACTAAATAACTGTCGATGACACACATACCCCCCACAAACTCCCCCACCCCCCACATAGAGTACATGAAGGTTCTTGCTCACTCGCTAGTGTGCGTGCGCACACAATGGAAGGATGAAATGAAGCTCAACTGACTTTATGGTAATGTCATAATTAGGGTGCATTCAAACGAGTAATTGGCTAGTTAGGAGTTGCTTGAACTTGGTTTGGCTAATTTCAAGGGGTGCTCGAGCTCGAGTCGTGGTCACGATAAGCCAAGAATCCATGCTTGAACTTGAGATCCTGAAAGTTAATCGATTACGAGCTTAGCTTGACTCGGCTCGTTTACAACAAATTGAAGGGCACCACTTTGCAAGATCAATGATAAAGAAGACCAAACATAGATCAATGAAAGAATTGAGTACCAGGTCTAGATGCAAAGTACCATATCAACGAATCGAGAAATGGCAGAGAGACAGAGATAGTGAAAGAGATAGAGAGAGAGAGAGGCTGAATTTTAAGGGGAAACAGATTCTTGTGTGTATACACAGAATTGATAGAAGGAACAAGAAGAGGGAAAAAAGAACCTTGTGCCACTCCGTTCCCAAGAAATTCTAGATGGCCAGATTAAAGATTCAATCGTTTACGTAAGGTAGATACTGGATTCGAAAAGGAAAGAATTACTCAAACATGTTTTAAAAGATCAAAAGCTTGTATTCATTTTCAATCTTTTGTTGTATACATATGAGAGAGCATATATGCACTCATGTTTACAGAAGTGGAGATTTGAAAATGACTAACTAGATAAGGAAGTTATCCTAGTCTACCTCTTCTATCTTTTGTGAACTTTGAATTTTGTTATCAACACATATGTTTGACTTCTTCTTGGACGGATAATGATGATGTGGTCCAATAACCGTCCCCCTTTGCAAGCTTAATGCATCAACTAAGTTGAGCTTGAAGTAGACAAAATTGATGTAGGGACAATGGTTTTGTGAAGATTTCCACTGGCTGGTCGACGGTGGAAAAAAATCGAACATCCAAAGCTTTGCAAGCCACACGTTCCCAAACAAAATGATAGTCAATTTCAACATGCTTAGTTCGAGCATAGAAAACTGGATTAAGGGAGAGATAGACTGAGCCAATATTATCACACCAAGTTCGGGAGGCTTGGATGGTGTGAGATGAAGTTCAGAGAGGAGGGACTTAAGCCTAGAGTTGTCAAACGGGCCGGGCGGCCCGCGGGCTGGCCCGACCCGGCCCGGTTCTGGCCCGGGCTGGCCCGGCCCCGACGATGAACAGTAGCGGCCCCAGCACAGCGGGCCTGGGCCTGGACCAGGCCGTCCATTGCTGCGAAAAAGCCCGGCCCGGCCCGGAAACGGGTTTGGCCCGGCCCGGGTCTGGCCCGGTCTGCGGCCCGGATCTGGCCCGGGGCTGGCCCGGTCTGCGGCCCGGGTTTGGCCCGGTTTTGGCCCCACTTGTTTGAATTTTTTTGTTTTTCCCCCCCTTTCTTCCACCCCTTTTCCAAAATTCCACTTTTACCCCCCCAACAGCAATATAACGGCTAGTTTGGGGGGTATTTTAGTCTAACCTATATTTTTCAACTCCTTTACACTCTTACCCTCCCCAACAACTATAAACGGATAGTTTGTAGGGGTATTTTGGTCTTTTGTGAAGTTTCTAAAATCTATAAATTCACACCATTTCTCTCTAATTTTTCACACCAATCTTCTTACTCTCTCTTACCTAAACATTCTATATTTCTACAAGCTTTGCTACTATTTTCCTCTCCAATTACTACTCTTGCTAATTACTACTAGTATTTACTAATTAGTACTCTTGTTTATTAATTACTAGTCTTGCTAAATTCTTTTTAATTACTACTCTTGCTAATTACTACTAGTATTTACTAATTAGTACTCTTGTTTATTAATTACTAGTCTTGCTAAATTCTTTTTAATTACTAACTCTCTAATATTTGTTACTCGTTCATTCTTTTAATTGTTATTTCTTATTACTACTCTTATACTTGTGTATTTAGTTACTCTTACAAAGTTTAGCTCAAAATATGGCTGGATTATTGAAGAAAATGAGGCGTGCATCGTCATCACGAAAAACATCATCATCATCGCAAGCACCACCACCAGCACAAGCGCCAGCGCCACGGCCATCACAAACACCAATCCAAGCACCAACACAACCATTCGTTCCTGGACGAATGAGTACAGGCTGTATGATAGATACCCAAGCCAATTGGGAGTTCAATCAAAACATTCCAGATTTTGAATACACGCCTGATGAAGACCCCCCGCATTATAGTCAAGGACGCAGCTCGGTTGGCGAAGCTACTACTCCGTGGCATAATCTCAACCCTATGCCTGGTCATGATGAAGAAGGGCCGAGCAATGCCTCCGGTAATGAGCCAGAAGTCCAAAAGGGGAAAAAAAAGAAAGCCGAGTGTTGGAATCATTTCGATGTAGTTATGGTGGACGGCATCCGAAAAGCTCGATGTAAGTACTGCGCTAAATTATTTTCGTCTGGTAGTGGTAATGGACATCTTAACAGGCATTACCCTCTGTGTGCACCTCGACAAGGCCACGTCGAACCTACCCAAACGCAGTTATCTTTTGACGGTAAGTTATTTGTTTATAATCAGCGAGAGCAAAGAGACGGTCTCGCTGAATTTGTTATTCATGATGAACAAGCCTTTTCTTTTGCCGATAATCCTAAGCACTCTAGATATATGAACACATACGTTCAACCTTTGTACAAAAAGGTTCATAGAAACACAACTAGATCCGATGCACTCCGACAGTACAATGCTGCTAAAGCACGCCTTATCGATTATTTCGATAAATTTGAAGGTAAAGTTAGTCTTACTTCTGATATTTGGCAATCTCCTTATACTTTTGTTAGTTATTCTTGTGTGACCGCTCATTGGATTGATGTAGATTGGGTTATGCACAAGAGAATCATCGCTTTCGAGCACTTCCCTTATCCGCACGATGGAATGAACATTGCTATTCTTATATTAAAAGCATGCACCACATTTAAAATTAAGGATAAGATTATGAGTGTTAGTTTTGATAATGCTTCTAATAATAAAGTTGCTGTTGCAGCTTTAAAGGAGACGCTTCAACCTGTACTTAACGGTGAATTATTTCATGTTCGCTGTGTTTGTCACATTATTAATTTAATTGTTCAAGATGGTTTAGCTGCTGCAGGAGATATTCTTGTCAAAATGAGGGGTATGACAGCGTATGTTAATAGCTCGAGTCCGAGAACACAACAATTTAAAACGTTGTGTGTTCAATATAATATGCCTCGCAGGAGAGCAGTTACAGATGTGGTCCACAGGTGGAACTCTACATACCACATGCTTTTACACATTCTGGCATACCGAGAAGTCTATACGCATTTTCTACTAACCCAGTTCCCAGCCGGCTTGCCAACTCAAGAGGAATGGCAGATGGCCACATACCTAGCTGAATTTTTGGAGGTATTCTACACGTCTACCAATTTATTGTCTGGTACGTACTATCCCACCTCTCCTCTCGCTGTAATAGAAATTCTGAAGATGGCTACAATGTTAACAAAATGGAGATATATAGGACCCTTTAAGGAAATAGTAAAAGTGATGGATCAAAAATTTAATAAATATTGGAGTAAGCTGCCTGCTATTTTTACTGTGGCTACTTGTTTAGATCCTAGGTTAAAGTTGCATGGCGTGAACGCCTCGATACAAGAGATATCGAAATTAATGTGCTACACAGCAGAGGAGACAACCGCATTCACAGCAAAAGTGAGCAAGAGGTTTGAGGACTTGTTCAACGTCTATCGTAATTCTGCTGACGTGCGCGGGCGAGCTACATCATCATCCACTGTTGAGAGGTATTATGCGCCATACCTTCAGGGCTTTGAACATCTAGTAGCAAGACAACTACCAGGTGAAGGTACTTCTAATTCGGCAGGTTCGTATACTTTTTCCTCTTTTAATGAGATTGGTGTATATGCAAATACTGATCATTATTCTGATTTATCAAGGCAAGAACAGGTTAATTTTAATTTGTTAAATTTTTGGAAACAAAATCAAAACATGTATAAAACTTTATCCCAAATTGCACGGGATGTACTGCCAGTGCAAGCCTCCACGGTTGCTTCAGAGTCGGCATTTTCAGCTAGCGGGAGGGTTTTGGATGACAGGAGGAGTCGTCTTAACCCCGAGTCGCTCGAGCTATGTGTATGTTGGAAGGATTATCTTGATGCGAAATACCGCGAGCAAGATAAACCGATTGATGATAGGAAGAGCAGTGACTCGGATATTGAAGTACTTCTGGATGATTAGGTAATTTGTTTTTATTTTCCTCTTTTGATCCTTTTGGTTGACGTTGCAGATTTCTTGATCTTTGATTGCTGATATTTTGGATAGACATTCATTATTATTTTGATTGTTAGAATTTTAAGAATAAATTTTTTCACAAAATATACTTTTTTTTCCATATATATAAAATAAATTTTTACAAGCAAGATATATATTTTTTCGTATATATAAAAAAATAGGTAACTTCGCCTGTTTGTTTACAAGCAGCCGGTCCCAAGCCCGGATAAAAGGAGGAGGGCCTATGAATACATTTATTATTTTTCTATATAAATTGTTATGTGTTAAGATTTTATTAATAAAGCTCATCAAGAAGAGTATGAAAATGTTTAACATATAATAAAAAATATAATGGCTAACAAATAAATATGTATATACATACATACATATATATGTATATAACTTATAATGAAATAAAAGGATAAAGATTAGGTTCGTTAAATTGTGAATATTGCCTAGAGATGAAATTTAAAATTGAATAACAAGAAGGAAAAAAAAAAAAAAGGGCCCGGGCCCGGCCCAAGCCCGGCCCTAGCTATTGGGCCTAGGGCCTGGGCCTGGACTGGGCCTAGGTTTGCCTTCGGCAGGCCCGGCCCTGCCCGGTTGGCAGCCCCCACTGGCCCGGCCCCGGCCCGGCCCCACAGCAGGCCCGACGGGCTTGGGCTGGGCCGGCCCAAGCCCGGCCCAAGCCCGGCCCTTTGACATCTCTACTTAAGCCACTCTAGTTCAGAAGAAACAGTGGTGATAGTTTTGTATTTGGCTTTCGTATTCGAGCGAGCGACCGTTGGTTGCTTGCAAGAACTCCAAGAGATAAGATTATAACCAAGGTAGACAGGAAAGCCACTGGTAGACCGATGATCATCCAGGCATCCAGCCCAATTGGCATAAGAGTAAACAGATAATGAAAGATCTGTTGGCTCGAAGAGGCATAGGCCAAAGTGGAGGGTATCTTTGAGGTATCGTAAGATACGCTTCACAGCTAACCAGTGCTCATATGTGGGTGATTGCATAAATTGAGCAACCTTGTTAACAGAGAAAGAAATGTCAGGTTTGGTAAAAAATAGATATTGTAAAACTCCAACAATGATGTAGTAGTCAGTGGGGATGGATGATGACATCATGATGCTGAGAGAGTTGAGTTGAGGTTACCATGGGAGTGTGGACTGGTTTGGCCACATCAAGGTGAGTCTGATTTAGGAGGTTGTTGTGTACTTGTGTTGAAAGAGTAAGAGACCTCGATCAATATGAATGACTTCAATTTCAAGGAAATAGTGAAGAGGGCCAAGATCTTTGATGGAAAATTTGGCATTAAGGGCACCGACAATGCGATTGATAGTTTGTTATGAATTTTTAGTGAGGATGATGTCGTCAACATATATGAGAATGCAGATGAAAACGGTGTCAGTATGAAGTATGAACATAGACATATCCGAAAGGCATCCACTAATCCAAGGTCAACGAGTCATTGAGATAAATGTGCATACCAGGCACACGAGACTTACTTGAGACCATATAAAGTTTTTCGTAATTTGCACACATGATGGGGGAACTGAGGGTGTTTAAAACCATTGGGCTGAGTCATATAGACATCTTCTTTAAGAAAGCCATTCAAAAAAGCGTTGTTCACATCGATTTGTCGAATAGTCCAGCCAAAAGACACAACCAAGGTGAGAATAAGACAGACGGTGGTGGGTTTGACAACTGGACTAAATGTCTGATCGTAGTCAATGCCTTCTTGTTGACGATATCCATTAGCAACCGGTCGAGCTTTATAGCGGTTGACTGACCCATCAGTGTGACGTTTAACACTGAACAACCATTTGTAGCCAATAAGGTTGGCATTCTGGGGGGGGGGGGTGGAGGTGTCAAGTCCCACGTTTGATTATGCAAGAGGGCATTGTACTCATCTTGCATGGCATTGCGACAATGGGCATGTGATGTGGCTTGGGAATAGCACTTTGGTTCAAGTTTAGTAACAGTGAGAGGGTATTTGGAGACAAGAAAAGTTTTTGGATTTCAAGTGCCGCCACATGATCGTGTGAACATATGGTATGAGAAGTTTGGGTTGGTTTAGGTGGCAGTGAGGGAGGAGGGTCATTGAGGGTATATGTGGTGGTGTGGTGACGTGAGATGAGAGAGATTTAGTATTCGGGTGAGTAAAAGAGGGAAAGGGAACAACTGAGGAAATTGCCGTAGAGTGTGAAGTTTGCGTGTGGGAGGGGTAAATGGGGGGTGACGTGGACGGTGGCATGTGAGGAAGAGGTGAGGGAAAATGAGATAAGGTGGGGGATATATTTGATGATATAAGAAAGGTGTGTTTGAAGGTGAAAGAATCTGGGAGTGGTTAGTGGTGTGTGACGGGAGGAATGTGACAAATTGAATGAAGAGGTGGTTAGGTAAGGGGGGAAATTAGAGGATTTGGGGGGATGTGTTTGATAGGATAGGATAGGATAGGAATTTTTTAACGAGAAAGAATTTGGGAGGTGGGCCATGAGGTGGGGGATGAGATAATGGGTGAGGAGATTTGATATGATATTTGGGGATTAGGTGGGTGAGATAATGGAAAAGAATTTGAGTTAGAGATAAAAGAGGAAGTGGGCCATGGATAAGGAGACAAAAAGATTGGGAGTTAGAGAGAAAATGGGAGGTGGGCCGTGAAGAGGGGGCATGTGGCCGGATAAAGGACAATTAAAAGTTGAATTCTGTTGGGAAGTGGAGGACTTAGGCAGGTGAGTAATAGGATAAAGAACTGTGGATGGCGTGGGAAGCACGACAGGTGAGGTGGCTACGGCAGGAGAGGTGTCTTGAGAGGGAAATATGTTTTCATTGAAAATGATGTGTGGTGTGATGTCGGTGCGACCAGTGAGAGAGTCAAGGCACTGATGCCCCTTGTGGATGGCACTATACCCCAAAAATATATATATCGTTTGGAGCGGAAGTCAAGTTTGAGCTTTGACATATGGCCATAAGTGTGGGTAATAGAGATATCTAAAGGCTTTGAGAAGGGTAAAGTTGGGTGGAGCATCAAATAATTTTTCAAAAGGACATAAATTTTGAATGACCGGAAAGGGAAGACGATTAATGAGAAACATGACTGTAGTAAAGGCATCGTCCCAATGCTGAGGGAGTAAGTGAGCATGCGCAAGCATAGAGAGGCCTTTTTCCAAAATATGACAGCGCTTGCGTTCCACATCCCCATTTTGTTCACGAACATGAGGGCACGAAAGCCGATGAAAAATGCCGATTTGACGACAAAAAGTCTGTAACGAGCGATATTCACCACCCCAATCAGACTGGAGGATTTTGATGGTGTGACTGGTTAAGTTCTCCGCCAGATACATTTAGAGCTCTGACTTTAGTTTGACATGAAAAATCCATGTGTACTAACTAAAATCATCAACCTTGATGAGACAGGACTGGGGAGGGATCCCAAATATCACTATAAATTAATTCTGAAGGTGAGGAAGAAATTACATGAGAAGCTTCAAATGGGAGCTTGTGGCTTTTTCCAATGCAACATGCATCACAAGTCATAGTTTTAAATTTATTTGGTGCAGTAGGAAGGGAAAACCTATTAACCACTTGGGAGACCACATGAGAAGATGGATGACCGAGGTGTTGATGCTACTGCAACAGTGGGGCATGAACACCAAGAAGAGTAGAAGGAGGACAGTTGATGGGCCATGACGGTGAAGGCACGACAGATGGCTAAAACTGATAGAGACCATTTTTAAGGCAACGTTGGAGCAGAGGCATTCCGAAAATGCGATCCTTAACAAGGATAGCATCAGAGTGAAATTCAAAATACATGTCATTATCAGCGGTAAATTGGTGTACGGATAAAAAAATTTCGAAATAGACGGAACATGGAGCATATTATTTAATTTAAAATTCCTAGTGGGAGAACTTAACACTGAGTGACCAGTATGAGAAATGGGTAGATCTGATCCATCACCAATGCGTACTTGATCATTTCCATCATATGGAGTATGGTTAGAAAGATTGGTGACGTCATTGGCGATGTGATTCCTGGCTCCGGAGTTGGAATACCAGGTGGGATCATAAGGCTAGAGAGACGATTGACTAGCCATATACGCAGTGGGGTTGGATGGCGGATTTTGACTATGCGAACAATACGGGTGGATGTGGCCTGATTGATTGTAGTGGTGGAAAATGATGGAAGACGCTGAGTGAGGTGAGGATTGAGAGGATGTAAAATGACTGGATGAGGGATGGCTACCGCCACAATGATTGTTACGGTTCTTATTTTTGTCACCTTGAGACGTCGGAAGAGGATATAGGTGTTGGAATTTATGAAAAGCATAAGGATGCTGGAATTTAAGAGGAACAGGGGAGGAGTTTAGAAAGTTTGGGGGCTAATGGGGAGCGGGAAGGTTGTGAAGAGCAACATGGGCTTGTGGAGAGAGGGCGTCTCGGGCATGCTGGTGCTCCATCTGAGTTTCGTGGGTGAGAAGTAGGGCATAGAGGGTATCCAAGGAGATTGTATCTGCGCGTGTGGTGATGGAGGTGACAAATGATTGGTAGTAAGAGCCAAGTCCAGCAACAAGGGCATTGATACGATCTTTGTCAGGTATAGGTTGGCCAATTGCAGCCAACGTATCTCGAATAGCTTTGATTTTTTGAAAATATTCGGTCTTGCTGCTAAGGTGATGAAGATTGTAACGTAGGTTGAAAATCTTCCTTTGGACTGAGAGGCGAACATACATTCAAGGGAAATCCAAACAATTACAGAGGTGCGCAAGCAAGGACTTATTCTAACACATGTTCTGTGAGAGATGACAATAGCCAACTTAAAAGGAGTTGGTCTTGTTTTTGCCAGAATGTGTATTCTAGGTTTTCGACAGAAGCATCATCACTGGTAGAAATAATAGTAATGTCCGATGTGGGTGTGAGGGTGTTAGAGGGAGCAAGATATTTTGGAGGGCATGGGTGGGTTCCATCAACAAATCCCAGGAGGTCATAGCCACGAAGAAGAGGGAGGAATTGACTTTTGCAGAGAAGGTAATATTTAGCGGTAAGTTTGACAGAAATGAGGTGTTGAATATGGTTGAGAATGAAGACAATAGGTGTGGTAGGAGTGGTGCGGGAAGAAGAAGCCATTGAAAAAAAAAGTTGTACCATAAAAGATCAAAAGCTTGTAATCATTTTCAAACTTCTGTTCTACACGTTTGAAAGAGTAAATATGCACATATGTTTACAGAAGTGGAGATTTGAAAATGACTAACTAGATAAGGAAGTTATCCTAGTCAACCTCTTCTATCTTTTGTGAACTTTGAATTTTGTTATCAACACATGTGTTTGACTTCTTCTTGGACAAATGATGATATGGTCCAATATGTTTTGATGGAAGATTTGAGTGACTTGCTGAAACCCTACAAGCATCTTCATCCATCATGTTTGAAAGTGTTTTAGATGTTGTACGACTCCAGCAACCATTTCGACTCTAACGGGAATGGAGGAAAGCTAAATTCTTCAAGGGTAAAGAGACGAAAGGATGAATGCTGATTTCTAAGGGGAAAGAGTTTGTTTGATTGCAAGTTGTAGTAATGGTGATGGCCAGAGAGAGAGAGAGAGCAGAAGAATAGAGGCGACTGTATTGGGGTTTAGCTTTAGTTAGGGTTTGGAAACTTTTCAATATCTGACTTTTACATTTAATAATTTTTAAATATGCATCATAAATGTATATCTATTACATGGATAAGCATGAATAAGCAAACGAGTTCTTCACAAACGTTTTCATTAGCAAAATGTATGTTGTGTTCGTGTTCGGCTTGTTTATTATACGAGCTCTACAATTGTGTTCATGTTCCATTACTTTGTTTTGTGAACGATGGTGAACGAGCTCTAAATGAACAAATACGAGCTTTCTTCACGAAAAGCTCCGTTCACTTGCAACCTTAGTCACAATGTGCATTGACATGTTAGGCTGAGCAAAGTTTTCATGTTTAACAGTAAATTCTTTCCAAGGTTATTTGATCAGATTGACTTATTTTAGTTGAATTATTGGAGCAACCAAGAGACCCAAATATAGCGTGCCTCATCTGATTTATGGATCAAAAGAAGTCTCTTAAGTTACTTTTCTATTGTACTCTACTATATATTTGCATCTTCATGAAAGCGTCGTTTGTTCTTCCTTTTCTTATGGGCAAGGTTTTATTGTCCCCTTTATAATTTGTTAAAGGTAATAGCAAATTCACCTCTAATAGTAAAATAGGCAAACACTGGTGATTATAGCAAAGTAATCACCATAAAAAATCAAAGTGCACCCAAAAGTGCCTCTATGCCGTAGCATTGGTGTGGGGGCATGCATATGCACGGTGCAATGCACATGTGCGAATGCATGTGCATGTATAATTTTGTGCTTCTAAAACAATGTAGCACGTTCATGTGGCCACTCATATGCCCATAGCCTTTCCATTTCTCAAACAATATGGGAGTCCATATTTTGACCTTTTTCACTCCTTATTAAATGCCAAATTTTGATATAGTATATCTTCAAGCCAATCAATGAAATTGAACAATTCTTTGTAGACTTTAAAGTGCAAACTCTAATATCCAAAGGTCTAATTACTAGAAAATTTCCAACTTAAAATAGCTTATTGAATAGAATTTGCTACATTCATTCTTATAATAAAACATAATATGCCAACTGCACAATATACTAGGCCAGCTGAAGGTAATTTGTGCAGCTTATTGCATGCGTTTGTGAGTCGGAGCTGAGAGAACACATTATGCTAGCTTTGGGATCAATTGACTCTTTCAGTCGAGTACCGAGATGCAACCACTTCACGTTGCATCCGAAGCCAGTAAGAATTACCATGTGGCACCCAAAGCCTGTAAGAAGAAAGATTTCGGCTAGTACGTAACAGATGGAATGCTGCTTCTATCATCGATAGCCATACCATCATATATGAAATTCCAGCTAATGCAACGTAACAACCCCATACGATAATGCTCAATATAATAGTATGATGCGGTGGTGATATGGTATGTATAGAACCAATGTAGCTTAACCAGAGATACCATATAGAAAGTATCAGTGCGGGCTTATAAACATTGTTCTAGAGGATAAGAATAATCACCCCTGCCGAGGCAACTAAGGTTACTGAGTTTTTTTCCCAACCTATCTAGGCTACACCTATAGGCCCATTGGGGGTCCCAATTCTCATGACATGTCGGCACATTCAACGGTCATGTTTTCAACGCTCACAAGTCGGTCAAAGCGACACATACTCAAGTCACGTGAATTGCTCTTGGCGTGCCTTCTCCCTTAGAGGGGTCGGCCACCTTTGGGGGGGTTGGCTACCTACCCAGTCAACATCACTCACGGTCGCGCACTGCAACGATTATCATGGTGGTGGCGACCGCTCGTGGCCTCACACCGCCGCCACCATGATGACCATTGCTCTTGGTCGGGAGCCATCGCAGCAATGTTTGTTGTTCAAGGCCGCACACTATCACCGATACGACCGTGGCTCGCGCGACCTCAAGCCGTCGACATGACGACCGTCCCTTGCCGTCGCCCACACGCCGTCTTCATGATGCTCATTGCCCGTTGTCTCCCACCGTCACAACCACGTACCGTCAGTTACGGCCGCGAGCCTTCGTCGTGACAACCGTCGCTCACGATCGCCCACCGTCTCCATGACACCTATCGTCGTCCGATTGCTGACTCTACGGTGCCCTTCGCTCATGCCCATGTGCCGACTCTATGGCGCATGTCGCCCATACCCGCACGCCGTCAGCGAACTTGCTCTATCCCGCCATGCACCGTGCCACTTATATAGTCTCGCCCCATGGCTCCTTGTCACACTACCGTGTCCTCGGCACCTCACTCACTCCGCCATGCCCATGCGCTGCTCACTGATATAGCCGTGCCCCCAGGCTCTCTGTCACAATGTTGTGCCCTCGGCACCATTCCACTTCATCGTGCCCATGCGCCACAATTATGTTACATGCCCCCTGGGGGTCACACGAACATGCTTCAACCCACTCCTCGGAGTGTGCAACATTCCGCGGGGATAGATGACTCCTCCGGGACACAATCTTTGCCAGGGAGCTTTTCAACTCCTCTTTTGCCAGGTAGACGGTTCCTCCAGGATGCTACCTTGACTTGCTCTGAGTGCTCCGGCACAAGGATTTACCCACAGGGATAGGCGACTCCTCCGAGACACTGTCTCTACAGGGAGTTTTTTAACTCCCCTTTTGCCAGGTAGACAGCTCCTTCGAGTTGCTACCTCGGCTAGACGGGTAGACAGCTCCTCCGAGATGCTACCTCGATGCGCTCTGAGTGCTTCGGCACAAGGACTCACCCACGGGATAGGCTAGCTCTCTAAGACACTATCTTTGCTAGGGAGCTTTTCAACTCCCCTTTTGCCAGGTAGACGGCTCCTCCAGGATGCTACCTCGGCCTGTGGAATAGGCGACTCCTTAGGGACACTATCTCCGTCAGGGATTTTTTCAACTCCCCTTCTGCCAGGTAGATGGCTCCTCCGAGATACCACCTCGGCCCGTCAGGTAGACGGCTCCTCCAGGATGCTACCTTGACTCGCTCCGAGTGCTCCGACACAAGGACTTACCTGCGGGATAGGCGACTCCTCTGGAACACTATCTCCGTCAATGTGTTTTCGTGACTGGCCTACGTGCTTTGGCACCGGGGGCCTGCATTGGCACCCTTATGGACTATGACCCCCGGGTCACTCTGAGACGAGAGCATGTCTTCGAAGGGCATCGTGCCTAGTCTGCCTGGCAGTTAGGCATCGAGTCTTCCCCACCACTGCTAGGCCTGTGGGACTCTACAAGGGCTTGGATTGGTGGCTAGATGAAGGGGTTCTCTGGCCACACTGACGTTGTGGGAGCCAGTCTTTCTAGATAGATAGAGTGATGCTATGCGGGGAGGTTGGGTGAATATGCGATTTGACAGTCTGTGGAGCACCGACAGCTGTGGGCCCGTCAGTGACGTGTCACTCTCGGGGAGCGCCATGTGTTGCGTGATGACATCATCATCTCAACCTCTATAAATAGGGGTCTTGAGAATTCATTTAGATGGATTTTCTCTCATTTGAAAATTTCACTTTCTCTCTTTAAGACCCATTCTCTCTAGAATTCTAGAGAGAAAACATACAGGATCCTGACTCTGGACCTAAGCATCGGACTGTGACTGTCGTCGTATATTCACTGTGTGCCGTCGCCTTCGTAACACTACCACCCTCAGGCTCTGTCTGGGAAGCCTTTGGTCTCTGCCCTTGATCCATCCTTGCTGTGTCCTACATCATCATACTTGGCATCTGACTCGGACTGCATTCCTTGTGGCACCTCCACATCGACTGCGAACCCACTTTCCTTGGAATCAAGTTTAAAAATAGAAAAAGAGAGAAGCCGGATGCATGCATTACCACCTTTCCGGTTGCGTGCAGAGGAGGTTGATGTTCACAGCGCATGGCAGTGGTGGTGGCATTAACATTACTAGTATTGAGAGTGGGTGAACTAATATCACCTCGCCGAAGTCCTCTAGGGGGTTGAGAGCACCTTGGTAGGCGACTGTTACGACCAGTGCAGCTACCCCCCAACAATGCGCTTTGCGCCCTACTTGACAAACCCATTTCCATATAGACAGTAAATCCAACCACTTTATCAAAAAATCCCTGTGGCGAGCTCAAAAAATTGGCCAGATCAACAAAATCAGGAACTGATAAACCACTTAAGGCTTTGGCACGATGTAAAATATTCATAGTCTCTCCATCCACGCCACTTGAAAGTCTTGAGACAAGATCGAGGACTGTCAAACCTTCAAAATTTTTATCATTCTTGTTCATTTTGTTAATCAATAACTTCATAACCTGGATAAATAAGGGAGAAAATCACTATAACTTCCTCATAGTCCGGACAAATACGAGAGTAAATCATTATAACGTAGTATGTGCCAATGTCACAAGAAAATACGATATGTGTGGTCATTGATATTTTGACCGAGGTTAGAAATGAAGACGTCCTTAAGAAGATCATTCTTTAGATTACAACAATACGGTTGAATCCTTTGTTTTGGAATGGTAAGACTTAGGTGAGCCCATTATCTTGTATAGAATGTATGCCATGGAGGTACGGTTAGGTAACTATACTTTGACTAAATCATAAAGTTAACAAATAAGATCATTATCTACGTTACAAACGTGGTATGAGTGTTTGAGTCAGATATGTGTTCAATGATCGGATTTGTCTAATTTTTAAAATTCAAAACACGGGGACACGGCAAAATATTTCTATTCATTACCATTATTTAGTTACTTCTTAAATAACATGGGTGTTTTCTGTGATGCACATTATTTTCATTAAAATCTTATCTTATCTAAGGGCAATAATGAATTAAAAAATATCTTCAAATAATGTTTTTAGTGGCATATTTATCCTATAAGATGTGTTGGACACATATCTTATACTCATGTTCAAGTTTCGTTCGACACGGGTACTTCACGCATTTGAAGACTTTATATAACATTGATCGTTATCAGTTGATTTGCTTTGTTTTCACATCTATAATTGTTACATTTTCCATAGGAGGGTAGTGTAGGTATCTCATATTTAACCTTTAATGTAGTAGCATTTTGACGATAGTTTAACTTTAGTATGCATACCTATAACTAACCGCCTAAAAAAAATTTCCTTTTCGACTCATGAAGGTCTAGGGATTTAGAGTTGTCATCTTATTTTATAAACAAGAGGAAAAATAAGAAAAACCCCTAAAAAGACTTTAAGGCTTGTAATCTACTGAAAACAGAAATAATGATCGGGAACTAAGTTATACGGCGGGAAGGTGTTAGGCACCCACCATATCCTTCAGGTCTCTACATCATGTTTAATGATTTTTGGCCTTAAAATGTACCACTCATACAAAGAACCATAACTCAACATGCTATTTTGGTTTGAATTTGACAATTGGGGTCAAACGTTATATGTACCTGGTCAAACAAATTGGGATCAAAACCACCGTACCCTGGAGGCGACCTAAACTCCAGTCTTCCACACAAAAAATGAGAAAATAGATTAAAAATACCCATTTTTTGAGAATGTTTGTTTTTATAACAAAACTTTGGTTGTGGGGAAGGGATTATGCTAGACTTTTCTAGACTAAACTATAGAAAGCAAGGTAAAACTACCTCTAAAAGATGAGGGTTTCGAGAACTTGGAACCACCTTGAGATGAATCCACAATGCAAGATTCTCACTAGGAATAGGGTATGAAAATACTAAAGTTCTCCTTAGAAATATTGTATCACTTCTAGGACAAAATGATAGAAAAATTCTAGAGAGACTAGTCTCCTTGATAATGTAGCCAAAAGGCTCTTTTTATAGAGGTCTGAGGCTAACCGAAGTAATAAAGATAACTTTTGAGTCTGAAATCCTTCATAAAGTCAGGTGTTTTATTGAAATTGCAGATTAGACAAAAGTAAACTAACCGAATGGTTTGTCAAAAATCTACCGGTTCACTCCATAATATGTAATTATTATTTTTTTCCTGAATTTTGTGACATTATTAGTCTCTAATTCAGTAATTATCTCTGATTGAATAGATGAGATGTACCAAATCTCAGGAATTATCTCCAATTTTCATATAAATAATCAAGACTAATATGCATCAGGCTTGTGTTAGAAGATATTTCCAAATTATCTAACCAAATCATAATCTTTTAACATGGAATGGACTTATGCAGAACTGGACTGATTGGATTGGACTGAATGAACCCAAATGAATTAGACGGGATTGAACTGGAATGGACCACTTATTGGATAACGGACTTAATTAAATAAATTAGGTTCATTATACTATTAAGCCGGAACTCATAATAAGAAACTTTAATTATCAACAAAATTCAATAATAACAAATAAATGAATAAAAAGACTACAAAGGGGGGGGGGGGGTACTACAGAGCCCCTCGGTGATAAGGGACCTCGCGTGTGGGCTAACTTCACCTAAAACAACTTGTTTCTTTAGTGAAATATGGAAAAGACCACAAGCCTTTGGATAGACTCCCAAATAACACTCATACATGAGGTCGGGTCTTTGCACGAGTTCTTATGTATCCATAGAAAAAATGATGCAAACAACGTAGTTTGGAAAATGATATCACTCAATTGATTGATTATCAAATGTAAGCATAAACTTCATCTAGAGCTGGAGCCCACATTAATAACAATTGGTCACCAAATGAAGGCGTATTCCTAAATGCCAAGGCCCATTGTACTAATGACTGGTCATCCAAGAATAAGAAAGGTATCTATATCCATTGTCGGAGTCACCCAAATGATGGTCGATGAATATAGGGCGTATATCTAGATGCCAGAGTCACCCAAATGATGGTCGTATAGATATACTAAAGGAATAACTTTATCCGTTATCGGAGCCACCTAAACAATGGTCGACAGATAAATGAGAAGTATGCCTAGATATCAGAGCCACCCAAACGATGGTTGTGTAAGGATATTGGGATGTATGACTAAAAGCTGGAGCCAACAATGAATGGAAGCGGTCGGCCATTTACCCAATAAAAGGTGAACCTAATATGCATAGCCAACAACACGTGTAAGCGGTTGGTTGCTTAGGAACACTGGAATATATCCAAGAGCTAGAGTGAACAATGCGTGGAAGCAGTTGGTTTTTGGACATATGAATTATACCTAAAAGTTGGAGCCAATAACACATGGAAGCAGTTGGTCGCTTAGACATAAGGATCTATATCTAAGAGTCAGAGTCAACAATGCATGAAAGCGGTTAGTCGCTTAGATATAGAAATTATATCCAAGACCTGAAGCCAACAATACATGGAAGTGGTTGGAAAATTGTAGTACGATCACTCAAAGTAGAACCAACGATGTCCAAGGATAGTTGGTCATTGAGTGTCGGACTATATCAATTTATTCTTGAATTAATATGAAGAAAATATCGCTTCTGGCAATAATGTATAAGAGTTGATACTAGCCTTACACCGTATCATATTACTAAATTGAGCAACAAATTTTGAGCATCATAAATTTTCACTGATTTTGAAGGTATAAACATGAAAGCACACAAGCATGTAGGCACACAAATTCTCAAAAATTAAGAAACACACCTGAATTTAATTGAGAGCACTCAAATATGCAAATGAATCTCCAAGAAGTAACAAGCACATTTTTTTAATTAAATAAATGAGCCAATTTTTGACAGTGGTTTGATGAAATTTAAACTAGAGCCGGAAAGTTAGTCAGGGGACAAGAATAACGAAGATGAACCAGCTAGTTAGTCAGAAGACTAGGAGAATATTAATGGATA
The DNA here is from genome assembly GCA_033070095.1 of Escallonia herrerae. Classification (NCBI taxonomy): domain Eukaryota; kingdom Viridiplantae; phylum Streptophyta; class Magnoliopsida; order Escalloniales; family Escalloniaceae; genus Escallonia; species Escallonia herrerae. Next base: position 110,849 of record JAVXUP010001303.1, read on the forward strand.
AACGAGACGGTTTATCTGAAAGATGAGACAATTACAATGAAAATTGGCCGATTTTTCTATTCAGAATTTCGGCACTAAGATGGTGAAATTAGGGTTGGGTTTTGAATAAATCACTCACTACCGCCATTCTCAAACCTCCTTCTCCAAAAGGAAAGTACCAAATTCTACCCGAATCAACTCAAATCTCTCCTTCTCCAATTACAAAACCTAAGATTTCTCCTCTTTTCTTCCATATTTTGGATAGAGTTAAACGAGGCCATGAGGGAGGTCCCAAAATTGATCTAGTTTCAAGGTTTTGTCCAACGATTTGGACAGATGATCGCATGGTTTTGACTCTGGATCAAGTATGCACTTGATGAATGCCTTCCTTAATGATCAGGTATGATTTCTCACCCTCTCATACATGTCATATACATATACATAAAGAATATTCAAAGGTAGGATTCGTCCATGTAATATAGGGGCCCACATCTTATTTTTCTGCAATTTATACAAGTATCATGCATGAATCAGTCAATTTTTCTGAGTTTTTTTTCTCTTTACTTTGATTGCATGCAACCACTCCCCAAGAGTAATACACTAAAGAGTTCCCTTAATTTAGTGAGGGGGTGGTGGAAGAAGGTCTTTGATGTTGTAGAAGAAAGGGTTGGCTTGACATGTTTTGAGGCATTTATGAATGGGTTACACTCATTACCCGTAGTAAGAAGTTCTTGTTAACCCTAACTGAGCATTGGTGAGATTTAACCAACACTTTCCAACTTCCCTTTGGGGAAGTGACTCTCACACCGGATGACTTCATGCACATTATGGGCATCTGGGGTGATGGGTAGGCTTGTACCATGGGCCTACGACCTAGACCAAGACCGTGATCTCGTGGAGAGATTGCTAAGGTTTATGCTTTCCTTGAAAAAGGACGACTCAATTTTGCTAGCTACCCTCCATTCTAACTACAAGGGTATGACGTGAGGATACTGATACGGTGACGGTAGATCAGTATATTAGAGGTTTGTTGTTGTACGTGCACAATAAGACACTATTTATCAAAGGGAATGACTCAGTGCAGCTCTAATGTCTGAGGGCTCTAGAGGATATTGAAGAGGTGAGGGAGTATGATTGGGGGACTTCGGCGCGGGCCTATTTTTACAATTCGATGGGGGTCTATCTCTCGGCTGCAGTTGGTGAGTTTCATAGGATGCAATTATGTTTGGGTGGTATGCATTACTCTTGTATTCCCTTTTTTTACTTATGTCCCACAAATTACTAGTTTTCTCTCACGAATTACCTTTCTTCTTTTTCACATATTGGTGCTTTCGAGGTACTTCAGCTACACCTTCCCTAGCTAGCCGAGGGGAAAGAGGTCGTGATAAATCAGGCGATGTACCGAAGGAACTTCTAGGCAAAGCAATTCGGCTTGACTCTGGAAATATACCAGGAGTGCCTCAACAACCTAGTTTGACGACTGATAAATTCATATTATTGCCTTTTATCATTAGTTCATGTGATGCTTATTACCTTTTTTTTCATGCCCTAAATTCGCTCTCGAAATGGGGGGTCGAGGGCTTATATGAGGAAGGATTAAGGGTTACCCAGAGCCAGACTTTATTGGTGGGGCTCTCCCATGAAGAATTCTATCTGGGTAACCTGGTGCTTTTTCAGTACAATTTAGATGTAGAGCCTCAGATCCTGGATACCCCCCGGTAGAGATGTACAAGACGGGGACCCTGAATAGAGGCTTACGGTAAAGTTTGCTAAGGGAGATATCTGTTTCCTCCTTGAGGTGGCCCAACGATCCTCAAACTTTTGAGGCATTTGCCCGGGAGGACCTAGTTACTCTTTTTGACTACGGAATGGTAAAAGTGAATTAAGGGATGCTTGAGCTAGGTAGGAAGAAGAATGTGAAGGAGGAGATGAGTAAATAGGATATCCCCTTTCCCTCTTGGACTTGTCGGCCTTAAAGTCTGTAATGAATCCCGGGTTGGAGGTAATCCTGAGGCTGAGTGGGATGTAGATGTGGTAGTGCTAAAAGAATTAGCCCAAAAGAAAGTGGAAATATTATGACTTTCTTCACTTTGTTTCTTTTCAAAAATCAAACCTTAAATTTATGCTATTGTTTGTAGGTCCCATGTGAACTATTTCTAGAGGCCTACCAAATGATTCACATTTTCAAGGAAATGGTGGACTACTACGATATCATGGTGGCCTATAGGGTGATAAAGGAGACCACAGATGGATCACTCTTCTATTCACATAACCATTCAGGAGAAGATCCGATTCGGGCTAAGAGGAGACTCTATTGAAGCCATCTGATATCACTCAACATTTTCAAGGGGAAGGGGGCCTCCCATGAATAAAAGTGGCTCGGTGAAGACGGGGACTATGAGTAGAGTACTTTCCAAGCCTATTTGCAAATTCAACTCTGAGCCACCAAAAGAGAGGGAAGCCCCAAGCATTGCCAAGGAGAAAGCTTACGGGTATTACTAAGTTGAAGGGGAAAGAGAAGTTATAAGTTCGTCATTCCACGAGAGTCCAGACCGTCTTCTAGAAAAATCCAATTTTAATCTGGATAAAGAAGCCAATAAAAGTTGGTGGCACTCCTTCAGAGTCCGAGGAGGAGTCTTGGGAAGAAGGCAAAGACGCAGCTACCTCAGATTCTTCAGATGTCAAGCCTAGCTCCAAGAGATCTTAATTTTGAAGGGTTAGACGACATAAGAGTTCTAGGATTCCTAGGGATTCATTTAAACATTAGAAATATGTCCTCTTAGATTCTAGTTTGGATTAATTCACAATATTTCGCTTTTATCTATGATTTACATTTTTTATATGCACACAGACAAGCATAAGAAAATGATAATGGAAAAAATATATAAGTTGATTGATTGAGAACATGTACAAGGATAAGCCAAAGAGTGAACACACTGTGTGAAAAACCCAACAAAACGGCCGGTTAGTCGGGGAAGCACCTTTAAAAAAAATTATCTTTTGAAGAAAACCGACTGGTTGATCAAGAAGTGGATATTGAAAATGATTTTTTTAGGAGAACTGGTCAGTTAATTAGCAGGTTTACTTTGAAATTTTCTTTTTCAAAGCAAAATCGGTCGGTATAGTGAGCAGCTTTTCTTGCAAAAAAATCAGGTAAAAAAGGCCGGTCTTGTTAGAACCAATCTGGTTTCTTTGGTCAATTAAGAAATTCTACTTTAAACTCTATACAGTTTAGGGTTGCTTTTCTCTTAGTATCAAGGCTATACACTTTATAAACATCAGGTACCTAAGTTTAAATTTCACAAGTAAATCCCTGTGGTTGAAGACGAAGATGGTCTTACAGCCTTCGAGATTCAATTATGATCTTTTGCTAGCTCTTTCAACAAAGTAGAGCTCATCAACTAAGACGAACGTTTTTGCTTGAGAATAATCATGAGTTTGTGTACTATTATCATTTGATGGTATTTTTCCTAGGGGGAGGGGGCTTGAAATTTATGCGATCCCCAAGATCATGTCTTCCAATTTAGTCTTAATGAACTTTTCTGCATTTATGAGGAATTCATGGCTTTGATCAAAGATGGAACTACCTATTGTTGTTCCCATCATCCAAGATGGATATCACTCTCGCGCCTGCTAGAGGTTAGTGCGGAGCAGACGAAGTCTTCCACTCTAGGTAAGCACGTTATTCTCTCTTTAAAGTGGAGTACTTTTCTGACAAACCTAATAATTATTACGAATGATATGCTAGTGGACAATTAGCTGCTTTGGCATCAAGTCTGGTTGCTCTCACTATTATGGGTCTGGGAGTTGCTGCTGTGAGCTTAGCAGATCTCGTGTCTCAAGTGTCCTTACAAAGGAGAACTTAAGTTGCGATAGTGGTTGCAAAGATCATCAACGTTGTCACTGAAGTTTATCGAGACCCTAGGGTTGCATTCAAGGATAGCCCCATGCTTCTCTATATGTGCCCCTTGGATCATATGCGATTAATAGCTGAACCGACTGAGGTAAGGTACCATCCTTGCTCGTTTAGATGTAGGCCCTTGCTCTTCCAAAGTCATCCAATTATTGATGCTTGGACTCGATTTCTCTGTAGTAAGGAATCCAAAGATATCCACTGATATTGTAATTGGTGGAGAACTTGCGAACCTATTATGCGGACCCTTGGATGCCACTATGTCTGCCTCATAAGGTTGTGCTTCTCATCTTTCTATTTTATTTATCGGATTCTTTGGCAGTCTAGTTATGAGAAAATTATATCAATTGGATGTGGCCTCGCATTTGAAAAACAGTTATGGCTACCAAGAGCAGATTGCGAATGAGATTAGACCGGGACTTCTAAAGCAGTAGGGAGATTAAATTTCTCAAGAAAGCTAAAGAAGAGGCCCATTTGCAAGAAAGTTTAGGACTTGAATTCCTGAACTCCCAAAAATTACATCAAGTATGGTTCAAGGCTTTTGTCGACCTCGGGCAGGATAGGCGACTAAATTCATTTGGACTTGGCAATCTTGGAACGACTCTCGAATATTTGAGGAGAAATTTGATGTTAATTGAAATCAGATTAGGACATTACATTGTGATCAACATCAAATCAGTCGGTTTTCCACTCTGCCAACTAATAAAGATAACCGAGAGACCAACTTTTTGCCAATGCTATCACTGATTCTGAAGACGGTAGGTATAGATGCTTAATTTCAGGGAGATTTGACCGAAGGCGAGGAAAAGGGGTAAAGGTTGAAAACATGGGGTATGATTTGTCGACTGAGCCAGAGAATCAACATGAGAGGATTTTTGTGTTGGAGAGGTTGACTCTTTGAAGGAAAGATAAACAAAAAATTGGCTTGATTATACTTTTGGATGGGGTTAAACAATCTCCTTTGGGAAAGAAACGAGGAACATAACAATACAATGACAGATAGAGCACTCTTTAGTTGCTGATAGAACTTAAGAGTATTTTGTTTCTTTTCTTTTGCCTGAACTTTTGCATAGGCCGCCCTTTGTAGGGTTTTAGACCTAGCGTGCTTTTTATTTTCTTTTACTGAAAATGTAGTCAAAATTGATGTCAGTGGAGTAAAAAAAATTATTATGATTTGACCACACCCGATGCATTTTTATGGTCTGCCTAGTTACTCCATCTGAAGTGTTACATCAAAACGTTTGTGCTGAGTAATGTTCTTAAGAGATGACCAAGTCATTCATCATTCATTTACAAGTCTATTTTCATGCATGACATTTTTTTAATCGATCTAAATTGACAAGTTGTGACAATTCAATTCCATCTAAATCGACTAATCAAGTTGCACCTCCTATCATAATTTGCTTGATCATATAGGACCTTGACCAATTAGGCTCGAATTTCCCCCCATGGCTTGCAGACTTGTCCGATATTTTCTTTTAGAACCAAGTATCCTTCTTTCAAATCACGTACTTTTACTCGCTTGTTAAATGCTCTAGCAATTCGTCTCTGATAACCCTGGATATGGCAAAGAGCCTTTAGTCATTTCTCATTTGCCAATGCTAACTCTCCGATATTTCGCACCCAAACTTCCTTGGCTATCTAATTTTCCAAAAGCATTCTAAAATAGGCTACCTCTAATTCTACTGGCAGGATTGTTTCCATACTATAAACCAGTGAGTAGGGTGTGGCCCCTTGGATATCGCACTGATATGCTATAGCTTCAGAGGGCATAGGGAAGTTTGTTTGGCCAACTACAGCAAGAATATCTTATTTTTCTCAGGATATTCTTCATATTCTTATTGTCAGCTTCTAAGCCACATTGGTCTAGTGATGACATGGTAAAGATCAGTGTCAGATGATGCCATATTTTTCGATCATATCTGTCACCTCTCTTTTGAAATGTAGTCTATTATCATATATCAACTCGTATGGAAAAAACATATCGGCAGATAATGTTGATTTGAATAAATTGGGCCACCTTCTTAACATTCAAAACGGCATAAGGTGCAGCTTCTACCTACTTTGTGAAGTAATTTGTGGAGTCAAGTTAAACTCATGTCCGTTGGAAGCTTTCGGACTAATCTTACTGATTATGTCTATTCCCCATACTGAGAAGAGCCAAGAAGATATCATATTATACAACTCTTAAGAAGATATCATATTTTACAGCAAGAATATCTTATTAGCTCAGGATATTCTTCATATTCTTGTTGTCAGCTTCTATAGCCACATTGGTCTAGTGATGACATGGTAAAGATCAGTGTCAGATGATGCCATATTTTTTGATCATATCTGTCACCTCTCTTTTGAAATATAGTCTATTATCATATATCAACTCGTATGGAATCGGCAGATAATGTTGGTTCGGACAAATTGGGCCACCTTTTTAACATTCAAAACGGCATAAGGTACAACTTCTTCCCATTTTGTTAAGTAATCTGTGGCCCCAAGTTAAACTCATGTCCGTTGGAAGCTTTCGGACTGATCTTACTGATTATGTCTATTCCCCATACTGAGAAGAGCAAAGAAGATATCATATTATACAACTCCCAAAGGGGCAGGTGTTGTATTTAACGTACACTTGGCATTTGTGGTATTTGCGTACATGATCAATGCAGCCTTGTTGGTACACTCATAGTATCCTTGCGGAAGCCCCTTTTTGCTAATATTCGGCCATTCATGTCAGGTTTGCACTTTCTGAATTTATATTCTCCATAATGTGACAACCTCTTCTTTTTCTGTGATGCAATGCAGATGCTCTCTGTCATAATGCCTTTGATGCAGGTTTTGATTGCACATGATGAATTGTGCTACCTATCTCCATAGAGACGTGCAGTCTTTTGCATATGCTCTCTCGGGGTATTTTCTATCTCGGATTAAATCATGCACGTTTGTGTACTATGGTTCTTCTATCTTGACTTCATCTATCAGTACAATCATAAAGGCTGATCAGTCATATTTTCTTATGACAAATGATTCCAGTTCTTGCCTTTCAGGTATCTCCACCATTGACGATAAGGTCACTAATGCATCGACATAGTTATTCAAAAATCGAGGAATGTACTAGAATTTAGTATCTTTGAACTCGTCCACAGTTTTCTCTATATGAGCATGATAAGCTTGTAGATGCTCGTCTTTACTTTTCTACATTCCCTGTATCTGATGAATAATTAGGGTTGAATCCCTGTATAGTGTAATTTCTCTCACCCATAGGCTTGAGGCTATGTCCAAGCCAATGGTGCATGCTTCATATTCGGCTCTATTAGTGGTACGTCGCATGTTAGTTTAATGGCTATAGGGGTATGTGCTCCATCTGGTGATATCATAAGTATCCCTTCCTCAAATTCTTTACTGCTCACAACCCCATCAAAATACAACTGCCATTTAGTTTCTGATTCCATGACACAAACATCTTCATCTGGGAACTTTGCCTCTCATTCTGGTATCTTCTGGGATAATCTGCAAGCATGTCCACTATGACTTTTAATTTAATCAACTTCTAAGTGACTTATGTGATACCAAAATTTGAGAAGTAGCAGGAGCCACTTAGCCGTGCAATTGGATAAGACTGTCTTTTTAAACGGGTACTTCATCAGATCCATTCTAGCCAACACATAGTGCTATAACCTTTGTGTTACCCATACTAGTAGACCTGGCAAATGGGTAACCCGGCCAGGTGGGTACGGGTAATACACTGCCTAGTCCGGATAAAACGAGTTCGGGTAAAGAATACCTGAATTTTTCTGGTAGTTCTTTTTTATACCCATACCCTACCCAGACGGACCAGCTAATACCCACGAGTACATTCAATTTTTTAATAAAATAGTTTTTTTATTAGGGCATGATTTTTTAGGCATATTTTTTCCTTGTTTTTTTTTCTAGCACATTTCTTCTTTGTGTTAGGAGTATTTTCAATTTACCAAAACTCAAAAATTTTGAAATTAGTAGCACCCAAAAATTATGTTAAGTGCTATTAGCCAGATACAGCCAAGGAGAAACTTTGGCTTGTAGATTCCAACTTGAAAGCAAAAAAAAAAAAAAGATCAATCAAACTTCTGTTAAAAACAAATTTCAAACCAGCCTAATAATGTACAACCTGATCATTACAACTACAACAACCAACTCAACAAGTGGTGAAAATATATTGACAAATACATTAGAAGATCTCAAAACCCATAAGTGGTAGACTGACATGGATGGCCCTCCTGCTGATGCTGTCAAAAGGCAGCAAAATCTGTAATGACGAAGCTGAAATAGTCGTCGACAGTGGATAAGATTATGACTGACGATGGTTACGGATAGAAAGAAGGGCATTGATCGTCGTCGATCTGTGGGGCCCTATGAGTAAGTGAGGGTGAGAGAAAGAGAGAGAGGTGGTGGTGGAGGCATTAGCCGTCGATCTGTTGGGCTATGAATCTAAATGAGTAAGGGTGGCTAGAGAGAGATATGTGGCAATGAAGGCTTAGTATATGGGGCAGCAGAGAAGGAAAGAGCAGTGGTAGAAAAGGAAAGGGCAGCAACAGAGAAGGAAGGGGCAGCAGGGAAGGAAAAAGGAAGGGGGGCAACAGAGGAGAATGATATGAGAGAAAAAGAGTACGACAAACCTTAAAACACATATATATACTCCACATAACCAAATAACCCAGGAAACATGTACCCGGCCCAGACTGAACCGGGATTTATAGGTCCAGTCCGAGTACAGCTAAAATTCAGCGGGTCTAACTTTTTGTACATGTACCCTATTTTTTTTCAATGGGCCGGGTATACCCACGGGTCCTGGTATTTTTTTGCTAGGTATACATACTAGTGACATGCATATCTTCCCTAACGCTGAATAGTTCATTTTTCCTTGGGTTAACTTTTTACTAACATAGTAGATTGGTCTCTCGATCAGTGAATTCTCTAGATGTCAAGCTAACATCAGTCCGGCTGCCGTATGCGATTAGGGTTATATAAAGCAATAAAGGATTACTTGGTGCTAAAGGGTTAAGACTGGAGGGTTACTTAGATACTTTCTAATCTTATCGGAGGCTTCTTAATAGAGGGGATTCACTTCTTGGTCGAATCTTTTTTCAATAGCTTGAAAATTGGCTCACAAGTCATTATCAACAGATATATGAAGCGACTAATGTAATGGATCCTTTATAAAATCCCACGGATCTCTTTCTCATTCTTCAGCGGGGGCATCTCCACCATGACTTTGATTTTAGCTGGATCAACTTCTATGCTCTGTTTGCTGACCATGAATCCTAAAAGTTTACCAAACATAACTCCAAATACATACATCTAAGGATTAAGCCTTACGTTATACTGCCCCAACTTTTTGAAATATTTCTTAAAACTGCACAGTGATCTTCTCATTCTTAGACTTAATAATCATGTCATATACGTACACCTCTACTTCTTTGCGGATCATGTCGTGAAAAAGTAGAAGCGCTCACTGAAAGGTAGCCCTGGCATTTTCTAATCTAAAAGGCATAGCTATGTAGGAAAAGGTCCCCTAAGGGGTAGTGAAGGCTGTCTTTTCTCGGTCTTCAGTAGCCATCTTAATCTGGTTGTACCCCGCGAAACAGTCCATAAAGGAAACCAACTCATGCTCCATAGTGTTGTCTATGAAGAAGTCGATGATGGCAAGAGGGAAGTCATCCTTGGGAGATGCTCGGTTAAGGTCTGTATAATCAACGCACATTTGGACTTGGCAAGTCAGTTTAGGGATATGCACTATATTGGCTAACCGAGTAGGGTATTCTATAACTCTTATGAACCCTATGTCGAGGATTTTCATAACTTCGTCTTTTACCTTAAAAGACCGTTCAGGTCTTAACTTGCAAAGTTTCTACCTAATGGGTTTAACCTCTGGTGATGTTCAACAATTGAAGGGTCCAATACCGGGCATGTTGTTATAAGCAAAAACATCTATGAATTTTTTCAGGAGTGTAGTGATTCTCTCTCTCTTTCTACCTCATCTAGGCTAGCCCCTCTTTGATTTCTATTTTTATTTTCTATAGTGCCTATGTTGACTTTGATAGTTTATTCTGCCATTGGTTTGACTTGATTTGACTCTCGATTTTCTACTTTTTTTGCTTTTCATTTGTTTCAAATATTCTTTCTCTTCTGCGCACATTAGTTCTGATTTATTAGTAATCGTGTCAATTAATTTATTATAACTTATATCAGTAATCAAGGAGTAATAAGAACCAATCATCATATTATCAATCAGAAAGTAAAAAAAATAATAAATAACTAAATTCTCAAAAGAACAAAAGAATGTAGACCATCTGGCTTATATTTAGACTTGGCATCTGGACAGTCCGCGGTGATCTCCCTCACAGCTAGCCGTCCATACTCAATCTTCTAATTCTACATTCTGCCATCGATCAAGGTGATCAAGCTAATAGGGTTAAGATTCTGGTCATCCATTTCATAGATAAGCACAAAGATGTGCATATAGTCGAAACATGTTGTCATTAAGTTCCATGAAATCCATCCAATCAGAGACACTATACTTGCTCAACTTCATCAGACTTGGCATTTTTTTGTCTTTCACCCACTCATAGTTGTACAAGATTCCTCATCCACTTATCATCCTTTTGTTCTACATGTTGTAGACTGGCTTAGGGAGCCGTAATAAGGTCTTTTTTTTGACAAAATACCCACTTAATATGGGGACTTTGTGTATAGCTAAAAAATTCACGAACTATCCTTCTTCCCCGGGTTTTTTGATACATGTCATTTTCCCGAGGGCTTCTTTCTTTAACATTTTTATGGGCCTATATCCTAAACCAATTGGTCTTTCTTATTCTCGAAAAGAGGGGAAGCTGAGAAGCCCCTGGTAGTTGCTACGTAAACCTTTTTCCAGAAGGTAGTAAAGCTTCGTCATCATTGGGAGCACCGAGGTGTCACTGTGAGGTGCCAAATCGAGGAAATATTCAACTTGACAAACTTCTTCAAACTTCAAGCATTGTATTGGACCATTAATCTTAAACCCACTAAGAAGTAGGTCTAACGAATCGTGCAAGATCATGGCACTGCCCTTCTCATCTTCAGCTTGTCGCATCTGTGGCAGCTGAGAATCTGCCATGATTGTGAAAAAAGCTTTGTCAAGTACGAGCTTGACCTTCTGGTGCAGAGTGAAAGGTATCACTCCAACCGAATGAATCCATGGCCTTCCAAGTAAGATTAAGGTGGCTGGAATAACTAGCACCTAAATTCTACTTCAAAATTAGCTACTCCGACTAACATAAAAAGCTTAACTGTATTTATGATCTCTCATTTGGTTTCGTTGTAGGATTGTACTGCTTAGCTGGAAGGACTGAACTCTGAAGGATCGATATGAAGAGCTTAAAATTACGCAAAGGACAAATATTAAGGCAGAACCATTACAAATGAGGATAAAGGAATTTTTAAATTGAGAGCTCGCATGGTGATGTGGAGTGGGTCATTATGGCTTGGTCTGTCGTTGGTAGATCTACTTTGGAAAATGTAAGAACATATTCATAGTGAATGGCCCCACGTACATGAGATAACTCCTTTAGTTGGGTTTGTATAGGGACTTGTGCTTTACCAAGCAGTTTGATTAGAGCCTGCCTAATAGAGAAAGAGGCGAATAACAATCCCCAAATAGAAATGTTGGCTTGAGTTTTCTTCGATTGCCTTAGTACTTCACCATTTGGCGGGTCCTAAGAAAGCACATGATCTGAGAAGCTAGCCGGGGTGTTGTCTGGTAAGCTCAACCAGAACTAGTCAAGCATGATACAACGTTATTGGGTCCGAATACAAAACATGTATCTTCATCATTGTCTTCCTCTTCTACATGTAAGCTTCACCTTACATCAACTCTTCCCAAGAAATCACATTAAGAAAATTTGTTAAGGGTTTCTGGAGACAAACAGATGAAACATCTACATGCTAACCCATTAGTGTGATGAGTGTCAAAGGATCTAGCACTCACATAATGTCATGAATCACATTAACCCTAAGAGTCAGCAAGGGTTCTTTTCTTACATTGGGCTTAGCTGGAGGGGATACTTCAGCACTGTCAATAAGGTCTTGGATAACATGTCGCAGGGTGATACATCTCTCTATGGGTGGCCTTCTCCTTGGTAATACACACAAAATGCCTAAACATCGTTTCCTTCAGGTATTACTACTGGTGTAGGAGTAGGGGATAACATGAAGATCATTCCCCTTCTTAGTAATTGCTCAAATACTTTAGGCAAAGGAGCATTCAATGGAATGAACTTTTACCTTGGTTCAACATTGGCTTCCCAGGATACAACTTGTTGCGCTAGGACATTGCTGACATTATTTGTACTGGAAGGCTTAGGCTGAGTATTGGAGTTCCCCGTATCGGTTCAATAACCTTCGAATTTTGTCTCATGCAATATTGTCCCTTTGTTGATGCTATTTTCAATTTGCACCATAGATCCCGTTAAAGCCTTGAAAGATATATGATAGACCTGGCAAACGGGTATACCCGTTGAGGTACGGGTAAAACCCGATAGGGCCCGGGTAAAATCGGATCGGGTAATTTTTACCCGATTTTTTACGGGTAGGGTTTTTCAGGATCCGTACCCTACCCTTGCGGGCAGGGTATTACCCGCGGGTACATGCCTAATTTTTTCTTAAACAAATAGATTTTAACAGACTTTTTGTTTATATATTAGGCCTTTTTTAACTACTTAACGTAAACACTTAATAGTAAATAATTTTTCACTAATTTTCCTTTTGGTAGTAGATTACAATCTCTTTCTAGTTGCATTGCTACACGGCAGTGATGATCTCAGATTCTCAATTCAACACAATCACTCCTATCTCCGGACAAAATAATATCTCAACAAAAAAACCAAAACATTACCTACAGGCTACAAATTAATTCTTACTTTTGAAGTAATAAAAAACTTAAATATGTACAAAATACAAACACAAATAATATAAATAGATTTGATCGGAACGGTGGCAGCGCAGTGGTGGCGGATCTGATCGAAGACGACGTGGCGGCAGAACGACGGCGGATCTGATCGGAGACGATTGTGGCAGCGGGGCGACGACAGGTGGAGGCAAAGTGACGACATATCTGATTGGAATGACGGTGGCGGCAAAGCGACGGTAGATCTAATCAAAGATGACGGTGGCGGGATGTTGGTTGTCGATGGATCTGATCTGACTGGTGGCTAAGAGAGATCGTGAGAGAAAAAGAGAGATCGTGAGAGGATGCCGGCCGTCGTGCGAGGAAGAGAGAGTTCAGAGAGTGAACTGTGAAGGAAAAGCGGCGCAATATGAGAGAAGAATGAGTGAGTGACCGAAAGAAACCCTAACACTTCATTTTATAATTTAAAAAATGGGTAAACCGGGTAACCCGCAATCCGACCAGGACCGACCCTAAAATTACTGGCCGGTTCGGGTACGGGTCAATTTTCGGCGGGTATTCAAAACATGTACCCGTACCCAGTATTTTGGCCCGGGTACGGTTCGGGTAACGGGTCCGGATAGATTTTTGCCAGGTCTAATATATGATAATGTCCAAAGATGCATTCGTGATACATCAGCAACAGATTGTCCCTTACTCTATTGACTTGCTCTTCCTCCGAGGGGCAGTAAACTATCTGAGCAGCCCTACTCCTTTATCTCATTATGAAAACGGACACATGCTCTCTCAGTTCTTGCTTAGTGGTCTTTGAATATCTCTGGGTGATATCCAAATTTGCGTTATTCTAATACGGAGGTTGAAAAATTCTCGTACTACATCTTCCCGTGTTCGTACTCGGCTTAATTAAGGTGAGGAACCATTGAGAGGCGGCTCCTATCAAAATGCGGTGAAAGATATGGATTATTTGGTTTTGGTTGACCCTACAAGGGGTCAAAGCACATATTTACATGTTAACATGAATATTAGGTCAGTTGTTCCATCGAACTTATCCAGGTCGGGAATCTTGCACTTGGGTGATAGCCGGTCTTCGGGGTTCAATGTGAGTGCACTGAGGTCCATGGGTCATTTGCCTTTCTCATCCTGGCCACCCAGGATTCAAGTATGGTTAATTTGTTTTTCCATCTTGGGCAGTGGGTTTTCCCTCATCATCCTCTGACTCATATTGCCAATCAAACTCGATTTTCGTCTTATCCTCATTCTTTTCCACCTTAGAGGATTCTTCTTTGCGGTCTTCTTCACTTTTCTTCATGAACTACAACAGTTTTCACCTGTTGGGCCGCTAGAGTCGTGAAGTTGTTATGAAAGTCTTTCTATAACTTGCTAAGGATGCATACCATATCATCGACTTGAGGGAATTCTTCGGCAATGGCGATTCTTGTGAGCTTTCCGACTAATCTCGATACCAAAGATTTTTTACCCTTAACTATATAGAGAATAAAATATAAAAACTTAATCATATGGGACATGTATAATATCAGCTGGTTTATCCACAGAGATAAGATACCGAGTAACCATCCATTTACTCTTGCGGGTAAACCGTGTAGGCACTCGGTGGGAGCTGTTTTAAAGGATCTTTTGGGAAGTATTTGTTTGGGAAAAAGATTAGGTACTTACTAACAGTTCGCTTAATCAGTGGGTTCTCAGGATTTCTAAAAAAATATTTGGGAAAATGCTTGAGTACTGAATAACCGTCTGGTTAGTCAGTAGGTTAGTTTTGGATTTTTGAAAAATTGTTTAGAAAAGTGGTTGAGTACTTCCAGTGGCTTGTTTTTAGATTTCTGAAAAATTGGAAAAGTGGTCGAGTACTGACTAACCGTCCCGTTAACCCTATAGGTTACCTGTCCAGTTACTCAGTGGGTCAAAATAGGGGAATGAATTGGATGGTTTTTATCTGCAAGAAAGATACATATTGACTAACTGTTTGGTTGACCTGTTGGTAAACCGGCAAGTTCGTAAGAACCTCTATTTTTGTGATCTCCTCTTACTGAGAATACCGGCCGGCTTCCTGCCAATACGCCGTAAATCTGGTAGATATTCTTCATAATAGGGAGAGACCACAAAAATGGTCAAGGTGTGTGGTTTATTTCTCAATTCTGAGTGTAAGGTTGCTCCGTCTGCTTGACTTATATAATATATCTCTCATCCGTAACTCAGATAGTTAATAATGGATGAGTATCGGTACGTTTTCACAAATCATTTAATATTACCAAAAGACTCTCGGTATTAGGCTTTAAAGGTGAGAATATAGTCGAATTCGCCTTGATAACTAAGAAGTCTGGGGATTTCAACTATTGCCCTCGAGTGGGTGGGTCTCGGACAATAGTGCATGTGTGTGAGTCCAAAAATAAAAGTACAATTACCACATTTAAAAAAACATATTGAATAGGTTATACAAAACAAAAGAAAACACAAAATTAAAGGCCAAAAAGAAGCAATAAAATTTGTTCAAGTCTAGTCTTTTTATTTATTATATTTTTGATCCCCAACGGAGTTGTCACTGTAGCGAATCACCTAGAATTTTTTTTCTTTTTAACCCGCGAAGGTCAAGGAATTCGGAGTCGCCATCTTATTTTATAAAAAAGAGGAAAAATAAGAAAACCCCTAAAAAAAATTCCAGGATCCCAATAGGCTTCTAATATACTGAAATCAGAAATTATGGGTCAGGGGGACTACAGTGAGAAGATATTAGGCACCCACCATATCCTTGCAGTCTTTACATCATCATTAATAATTTTTTTCTTTTTAAAACACACAACTCATACAAAAATCATAACTCAACAAATAATTTTGGTTTGAATTCAAAAATTCAAGTCAAACGGCCTACGTACCCAATCGGACAAACTGGGATCAAAATTACCGTAGTTCGACTCGAACACTACAAGAGGCGACACAAACTCTAGTCTTCAACACAAAAATGAGAAAATAGATTGAAAAGACTCATTTTTTTTAAAAAAAAACTTGTTTTAATGACCAAACTTCCGTCGCGGAGAGGGGAATATTCTAGACTTTTTTTAGACAAAACTGTAGAAAGCAAAGCAAAACTACCTCTAGAAGATGATGGCTTCGAGAACTTGGACCACGTTAAGATGAATCCACAATGCAAGATTCTCACTATGAAGAGGATATGAAAATGTTGAATTTCTCCTTACAAATGATGTATCACTTCTAAAAAGAAATGGTATAAAAGTTCTATAGAGACTAGCCTCCATGAAAATGTAGTCAAGAAGCATTTTATAAAGGTCAAAGGTTAAACGAAGTGATAAAGATAACTTTTGAGTTTGAAGTCTTTGATAAAGTCAAATATTTGATTGAAATTGCAGATTGAACAAAAGTTAACTAACCGGCCAGTTTGCCCCATTGTATTTCAATATTTTTTTTTTCTGAATTTTAGGACATTATTTGTTCCTAATTGGATATTTATCTCTAATTAAATAGCTGGGGTGTATTAGATTTCTAGAATTATCTTCACATTTCATATAAAACAATGAGATTAACATGCTTTGGCGATTAGTCACAAGATGTATATTTCTAAAGTATCTAACCAAATCATGATCATCTAACATGGATTGAACTTATACTGAGCTAGATGCACTAGATTGGACTGAACTGGACTAGACTAGACCACTTATTGGACAATTGGACTTTATTAAATATATCAGGCTCATTATACTATTAGACCTAAACCCATAATAATAAACTTTATATCTCAATAAAATCCAACAATAATAAATATATAAAAACTAAAAAAAAATATTGGGCATCTACGGTACCCATGACATGCAAATGGCAAATTCCATGGCACTTTACCGGGCGTAGCCAAACTGGATTAGTTTCTTGGGATTTTTCTTTTACCATGGCTTGCTATGGCTTTTGATTAGGAGGTTAGTGTAGAGATCTAGTGTTATTTTCGTAAGTTTTAGGTGTGCTACAGACTCGCTTTCGGTAGGTTTTGTTTAGCATATTCAACCTTTTCATCACAGTTTAAGTTTAGCACCAAAAAAAAATAAAAGGTTAAAAGTTGGGCACTTGAGAACATGCCTGAGGTTGGTTAGTCAACGCTGCTACATGCAAAACTTTGTTGCGGTTCTCGTCCCTGCAGTTCAGCACATCATCTTTGCCGGTCCGCCGAAGCCATCCCAAGATGTCCTGAAAAGCTCTGGTTTTGCCGGTTCGCACGACAATATGCAATGCAGTTTCGCCACGAATCGTCACGTCCTTGATAGATGCCGGACACGCAACTAGGAACTGAGCCAGAAGATCGACTTCATCTTTTTCTGCTACGTAATGCAAAGGAGTAAGCCTCTCCTTTCCCCGGACCCGGATTAGTTCGGGGTAAAACTTCACAAGCTGCCTTACAGTTTCAGTGCGGCCGTTCCGCAATGCTAGATCCAGCGGGCTAAGTCCGTATGGGTTCAGCTTCCTGCCAAGCATTGGCTTTAAGCTCATGATCTCGATGGCAAAATGGGTATGCCCTGCCGATGCTGCTGTGTGTAGAGGTGTTTCGGCAAATGCTATATCATCAGTGCCTTCCAACACATCCGTCTTGTGCCGTATTAAGTCGTACAAGGCGTTGATGTTTCCTTCTTGAGCAACTGCCGCCAACCTCGCCTCCATTCTGTCTGGTCTCGGGTTAGCCTCTCAAGGTGTATTACAGTTCACCCGAATAAGAAATGCTTGGCCTGCCTTTCGGTCGTCCCCTTTATAGAGTTTATAGGACCACTTCCGTTGACTTGAGATGGAAGCTAAATGATTGGGCAGAGCCAAAACAAGAAACAAGTCTTTTCTTACTCATGCTCGAGAGGTTGCTTGCTAGCATTGGCCTGATAACCAAAAGTCCCTTCCTGGCAATAAGTCTTTCTTAACTTGTTTGATTCAGTCGTGCTTTCTATTCTTTGTTGTTGCTTCTTTTCTATGAGAATCAGATTCCTCTTTCCCATTTAGCGGTCTGACTAGGACTGAGAATGGATGAACATTTCCAAGTCCAACAGGGGCCGGTCGAGCTGAGGCGCTGAGCTCGCCTACGAAGTTTTGATTCTTAAAATTTGAATAGTAGTTAAAATTTATTCTTTATTAACAAGATTTGGCTATTATCATGGCTGAAGAAATCTTTTTCTTAACTCCTAAATAGCAATAATTAATAATTCTTAAATATTTTTAGTGACTTTTATTTTGTAACGCTAAATAAATATTATTAAAAATTATCGCGTTAGTAGAAAAGTCACTAAAAAAATTTAGTGATTATTAATTGTCACCGTGTCTAAAGTTGGAAGAAGTGTTCTTACAATCCAAGTAGTAGCCAAAATGTGTTCTTTATTGGCAGGGTCTGGCTGCCACCCTGATTAAAGAAATCTTCCTCCTATCTTCCAATCCCTCCCCCGGCCACAAAAAAAAAATCTAATATAACGATAATTAATTATCTTCAAATAGTTATGGTGACTTTTATTTTATACCACTAGAAAAATAATATTAATAATTAACGTTAAAAGTATAAATAATTAAAAATATTTATCAATTATTAATTATAAGACGACGCATCTATTAATAGCAGCCAAAATTAAAAAAAAATTGAGCGACGGTGGACCAAAATATGCACTCCGGAGAATTCTAACGTTTACGTGTCCAGTTCGTGTCCCTTTGGCGCATATTGCCTCTCCCCCACCACAAACCGGTGTCGCCTTAAAGGTCCAGATAGCATAGCAAAGCAGCAGAGGTGGAGAAAATGGTACTGTTGGTGCATCGTCCTCTCATCTGTCTCGCACCATTCGCTGCTAAATCCACGCGCCAATTCGAGAAGCCGCTTTTTCGATTCGTTGCCAGCTTCTACTGTACTAGAGCCCCGAGTTTCAAGTGCCGTTGCACAGACAATGACACCACCCAAACACCCTCCGAGGTAGTGGTTTCACTTCTTCTCGCTCGTGCAACTGTGCGTACATGCTGTTTGTACATATTATGTGCACCGTAACGTTGCAAAATTACTGCCACTGCTAATCAAATATAAGCGATGCCTCGTGAATGATGCGCTGAAAATATGTATTGGAGAGCTTAATTGGAGAGTCATGTGATCCGACACTGAGAGAGACAAGGATTGTGCCTTCTTAAATGGTATAGGCTGTTAATACATAGGCCAACTATGCAGTGTATATGATGCAATTGCTGCGGCGACTAAGAAACAAGGTTAGGGCATTATTGAATATGAAAGGAGCATACTGAGATAGTAGAGTGAAGTTACTAGTTTAAGAATGTTGGAAAAGATTGATTTGGTGAAGATTTTGAAGTGGCATTGGAGGCTAATTAGCATGAGAGTGTTTTCAGAATGTGTAGCATAGGAAAACTGTTGCATCCAAGTTGAGGGTGCTAAAATGACAAGCTTAAGGCCTGAAAGAATGTGGGTAGAGGCCATGATGTAGGACGTAGTCATTACATATGGATTTATGAAGAGCCAAGTTGGGAAGGGATATTTAGATACCTAAATGTCTGACAATGTGGTTGGTGTTGGTATAAAGGATTGTTGAGCTTGACAATCTTTGACAATTTGGTCACTTATTACTACCTCGATGCATTGGATTTTCCCCTTTGACTTTTTATGATATGCTAGTATGGATTTAGTACCATGTAAACATTGAATCGAAATAGCAATCATAGATTAAATAAGTATCGTTTGACATGCCAAGCTAGGGTAAAAACAACAAGTGAAGTCAACATTTACGTGTGCTATCCTATAAGAATTCACAAAAAGTCAAGGGGGGCAAATTGAATGGAACAGAGGAACACTTTTGATTTACCAAGCTTATGCAGTATGCACATTCTCTGACACTGGATTTTGTGCATGTGGGCTTGCAAACTCTGAAAAGATAACTGCCCCACTCGTGTCATAATAGAAGTATTCATATGGAAAATTTGGTTGAATGCTTTTCTTTTCTTTGTTTTGCTTGTCTTGTGTGTTTCTGCTCTGATATGAGCTGGATCTCTTATTTCTTGTAACAGAGTTTTTCAGTTCTGGAAGTAGATAGCCAATGTGATACTGGGAGCACATGGAGTACTATGGCCTTGTATATGTTCAGTTTGCACATTCCTTTAAGTTTCGGAGGGTTATCTGTGGTTGCAGAAATGTTGCATCAACCTGTGATTGATCCACAGACTGAGGTGAGGAAGTTCTCGATCTTTATGATATGATGCATGTTGTGTTTGGCTGCTAAAATGCAAAAGGGGTAGAATTAGTTAAATATGCTAGTTCTCCTTTCTCCCGCTCACCTTCTTAGCAAGTAAACCAGTGAATTCATGTTTACAAGTATATACTGTTTACATACATATATTGTGTACCCATTTATCTTGCCAAATTGAACCAAAACAACTATCCTTCACGAACAGCGAAACCAATCGAGACGACGAAGCTACTTCCTATGTACTGTAACCAAACATCTATGCACCATATAACTGTACCACGTTGGAAAGTGAACTGCATACTAGGTACCACTAATTAAGTTTCGGTTGAAAATGACCACTATACAGCTTAGTGGATCTCTAGCTTAGCTTCTAACCTCGCGAACTGATTGGTTTTTCTTGTTTTCCTGTATGTCTTGTTTACTTCCCTAGAATGCATGTCTATTTTATTGGGTCTCAACATCGAAATGGCACGCCAAACATGACAAGATAATGTTGCTCAACTGAATTGCTTCCTTGTGGCCCTTTTCTACGCTTCCTTATAACCTTTGACATAGGGTAGTTATTTACTGATATGTCACAGTTTACTTTTTCTGGTTGGAGAAATTTGAACATGATCTACCATGAGAAAGCCCAGTTATCAGTTAATTACACCATCCAAGCCTGAAAGAATTGTGTGCAAAATTAAGGTACATAACTTAGAAACGTATTGTTGTTTTCATGTAGTTGGCTGTACATGTGATAATGGCATGCATACCATCTTTGCATCAGTTAGACAAGCATCTTGCAGATGATATATATAATATATGTACTGGATTTATGCTGGCAAGTGGTTTTTATTCAGCCTATGCCTTGGCAGAAGAGGTGTATTTTGGGATTTTAAGTTAGCTTCCAATTTTGGGACAAATAAGAGAAATAGAGAATCTTTAATATTTGATTTCTTAGTTGTAGGTCTGAGGTATGACTTCCCTTAAACCCTAATTCCTGGCTATGTTACATGGACTCTTCGGTTTGCATGAAGTACCTGTGTCGGACACTCGACACTTGGACATGGGTATGGGATATGTGTCCGACACATCTCATAAGATATGACATTATCAATACTATGTATAGTTTTCTTGTTTAATTAGTTATTGCTTTGATAGGAGACAAGTTGTCAATTAAAACAAAGTGCATCACACAAAACAACTTTTTAGATTTGAAATAACTAAAAAGCAAAAACAAATATGAACATTTTGCCGTGTCCCCGTGTCTTGTGTTTTCAAAATTAGACAAGTCCGGCACTTGGACACGTATCTGATCCGGACACTCATATCTAGTCCATGTAACATAGATTCTTGGCAGCATAATTTATTGCTTTTGTCTGCCACCTTTACTGCCTTCTATTTCTATCCCTTAGATTCAGTTTTGCAGTAGAATGGTTTTTATGTCTTTTTTCCTGACAAGTAATACTTCTGCCTCTTTATTGTGAGTAAGGTTGTTGAGAGTTGAAATTTTCTTACAAGTGGGTTGGTTTTGAACCAAGTGCCATTACATTATTTAGCTTCCACTCAGTCGACGTTATGGGTCACCTGTGTCAAAATGGTGCATTGTTCTTGAGGCAACCTCAAAGTTGACTCTTCGTGGGAGATTACAGTATGGATTTTCTAAGTCTGCCCCCTTTTATGCTTCTCCACCTCCTTTTTCTTGCTAAGAAGTTAATATTTTTTTGTTAATGCTCTTTGCTGACAAATGAGGTGCAAAAAAGGCATAACTTTTGTATCTCGAGGAGTGGAATACCCTGTCCTGAATGAGGTATTGCTAGTCATTCTGTTGATAGAGGTATGAAAAGGGTTGGGGATGCAATGAAGTAGGTGAAGTTGTTGGATGTTGCAGGCTGTTCCAACGAATCCAACCAATATTGGACGTGATTTTAAGAGCCGAACAAGAATGATGATGAATCCCCACTGCTGCTGAGAATATGCTGTAAATCAATTCGAGTTACTAATATGATAATCCTTATTTTTGCTTCTGATGGTGAAACTCCTTTGGTTGTACCTGCTTCTTGCATTTAATCTAGTGAAGCATGGTGTTTCACCCATTCTTTTTTCCCTTTCAGTACAGGCGCTGTCCATTCTTGTGATTCAAACTCTAGAGCTAATTGGGACTTGGCTTCTTATAGCATCTACTGCGAAGACTCATTATAGGCTCCTTGACTTCTCTCAAGCTAACGAGTCATCAAAGGGAAGGAACTGGTTTTTGGCATCAGCAGTTGGTTTGGGAGTTCTTGTTTTCTTGGTTTTCCTCACATCACTCCTTGCTGACAGATTAATTGGGCCAAAGGTTAGATTAATGAACTCTTTCTTTTTTATCATCTTAGAGAATGCATACTTGTTATCTTGCCTGCTTCTGAAATGACACGTAATCGAATTTGAAGATGATATAATTTCAAGTTTAAGCATATTTATGGATTTTCATTCATCTTTCAGTAAGGGCATTGCCTTTTTTTACTAGTGTTTTTTCCGTTAATAGCTGACTGACGTTAATAGCTTCCTTCATACATGTATGTATGCTGCAACTTTTAGATTGATGGTTTTGCATTTGGCTTTTGAGAGATGCAGTATTTGCAGGGTTTTTTTTGTGTATTAGCTGTCTTACTTGTTATGTTGAATTTTATCAGAATGCCAATGTATGAAAGGTTCTGGTAGGCATACTGAAATCTCCAACGTCATGTTGAATATTTTTTGGTGATAGTTAAGTCTGGAAAGATAGCAGCCTAAGGGAGTAGCAACGATTTATTAGATATGAATTGATTAAGTTGGTGTCACTTTGACAGCACGTTTTTTAATATATTCGTCATTCGACTAATGTTGCATGACGTGGTGCATCGTTTCGTAATCGTCTCTGTGTGTGTGTGTGTGTGTGAGTAAAGAGGTTCTATAACCCAAAATTTGCTAATCAATCCCCACAAAAGTTATGTTCCGAAACCTATGTACATGGTCTTACCTCTAAGTCCTCTGCAGCATACCTCTGCACTCCACAATGGGCCGATGGGGTCGAAAGGACAGAGACAATACCCAGAATAGACAGAATTGCGGTTTCCATTGTCCCAGGCAAGCCAAAGAGGATGCAGCATAGTCCATAGTTCAGTGGTTCAGCCAGATTTTTTGAGCGTGAGCCAATGGTCTTTCTTGGAGAAATACCCAGTGTTCCACCAAGGCCTCAGAGTGTTCCCATCCTTCTGGAGAAAAGATCGAATCTCTGACTAGGTTCTGAGAATCTGGTTGGTCCGGCTGTTTTGAGATGAAGTCTTTCCGATAGAGAGAGTAGTGGCCGACAGGCTAGTGATGATGAACTCATGAGTGGGCCTACTTATGCAACCTTTCAGATTGGGGTGCATGACAAAGAGATCATAATAGCGTGTCGCTAGTATAGAGTCCTAAGCTTCAAATACCCTTTGAGCTCTTCAAGTTATGATCAGCACAGTTCAGTAAATCACCTCTGAGAAAATGACATTTGTTCGCCATACAGATAAAAGAAATTGACGGTTTTACTAGTAGATTTAGTACACCCTTTTCTGTTCTCATGACGTATGATGAGAAAGCAGATTTCACCTAGAGCATTGCCTGTAGTTATAGGAGATTGATTTGAGTTCCACCTTAGGCATGCATCATATTTCTGCTCCCTTTCTCCTGCCGTTTTTCTCCTTCTCTCCAATTCTTCTTTTGTTTCCAACTTACTTTTTCAAGCCCTCTTAAATTGCCCACGGATCACCATATAGAGAGATTAGCCTAAAACTTCAGTAGGATGCCTTCATACCTTGTTCTCTTCTCTTTACTCGAGTGTTCTTTTTTTAACTTATTTTTTATTTGCCCATCTCCGCAATTGCCTGTGTGGTGACATTACGTTAACCGGTCAAAGACCTTTGAAATCTAAAATACCTAAGATTGTGTTTGGAACCATGGAACTGATGGAATTTCATTTCAAATACTCGAATTTAGTTGTTTGGAATATTAAATAATAGAATTGGAATTCGATTTTATGGGATTTGACTGGATTTGTTTCGATAGTTTAAAATCAGATGGAAAATGGTCGAAATTCATGCAATTTGAATTTGTTCAAACTAAAAAAATATTATTTATCCTAATTTATTTTTCCCTTTATCCCTAAAAACCATGAACCCACCGGTCATACCACCACCTCCTTCACCTCTCCACCACCACTTTCATCGGTGTTGATGCCACTACACCACCTTCGTTGTCACCACCACTACCCCAACCACCACTATTACCATCGCCTATCACCACCATTAGATCACTACACCCATCACCACTGCCACATTATTGCATCACCACGTCAGCATAACCACCACAATGATGCGACCACCACCACCACCACAGTCTCCACTGCTACCGGTAGTGTGTTACATCTCCATAATTATTGCCTTCATTATCACCACCACTAGACTGCTGACGTGTTGCCACTGCCACGCCATTGTCACCACCAGCATCAATGATGCCATGTATCACAACTGCTGCGAGAAACATGATTGTCCTCGCCACCACCGTCACAACCACCGTCTCTGCTGTAGCCACCATCGCTACTGTCACCAACACTACCAGGACCTAATACCACCGTTATCATCACTAGACCGCCCCACTACCACCATCACCCATTTTCAATGCCACCATTAATGTTACCATGAGTACCAACACTGTCACCGTCTGTACTATAGCCACCATTACTATTGTCACCCACATTATTATGCCTTGATACCACCACCGCAACCACCGTCGCCATTGTCGATGCCGCCATTATTGTTAACATGAGTAGACCACCCCACCACCTCGCTACGGATGCCACACCACCATCACCGCCCTCGCCGCTTCCACCATCAGTGTCAATATACCACTACTTACCCCTCGGCTATAACTTGTAAGCTAAGGATATAATAGTCTAAAAATTTGTTGTGTTATAATTCCCTATCCTCCACAGATAATAAGAATCATGTGATGTGAATACTGTTTTGGTCCGAAAAAAGAAGAGTTAATGCACTTTGGCTCTCTGTACTTGGACTGCTGTGCAGCTTGGCTCCATGTTGTTTAGAAAGTTGTACTAAACCTACCTCTACCCCTGGAAATTGTGCACATTGAACGGGCTTTAGCAGAACCCGTTGAAATGTCATTACTATCCCTTTTTATACATAGATTTTCAAACCAAAAACCTTTTTCTGACTTTTTTCATTCCCTACAAACAACCCAAGCAGCCCGCTCCAACCCCAACCTCTCCCTAATCACCCCATGTGCACACGCACAGACACAACACCCACCCACACATGGCGGCGGGGCCACCTCACCATCCCCCCCCCCCCCTCCAAAAAAAAAAACCCACCAACAGAGTGCCCCATCCCCCATCACCACAATAAAACACAGCAAAACGCACCCACTCATAACAGCGCACACCCCCCTCTCCCCCTCATCCACCAATAACGAACCCTGTCTACACAGGCCACATACAGTGGTGGACCCACAATCCCCATATCCAATAACCCCACACAACACCCAATACCAGCGCACCCTTCATTCCCCATCACCCTGCAAATAGACAAAAAACAAAACACCCACCCACACACGGTGGAGGGGTCCCCCTCCCCCCAACCGCTCCCATCACCCACCACCATCACAAATGTGACTGAATCCGCGACAGCTCTTTTTCTTCTTCTCCTTTTTGACCAACGTATTTGAGATTTCAGCTTCTTTGACGAATTCGGGGTCGACTGTCATGAGTGTTTGGTCAACTGTTTTGGTACCCCTGCCGTGGTAATTGGTAGGGTTGCAAGGATGGAGGGTGGACTGGATGTGAAAGCGGGTGGCTGTGGTGGTTGTGTGTGGTTTCTGTGATTGTGTATGTTCAGTGCGTTTATACGAACTTGTGTGTGTTTAGGTGTTGTTTGAGGGTGTGTGCAGTGTGTGGGGGTGTGTTTGTATGTGCATGCAGTATGTGGGGTGTTACTGTGTGTATGCTTGTAATGTGTGTCTGTGGTAGTGCGTGATGGGGGTGGGAGAGGGGGAGGTGGGACCCATGTGTGTGCCCTGCGTGGTGCATGTTTGTGGGTGATGAGGGAAGGGTGGGATGGGGAGAACTGTGGTGGGTTGCTGTTTAGATTAAAAAAAAAAAGGAAAGGCTATTTTCGTCTTTAAAGGGTGCCAAACATTTCCCGCTCAGAAAGTGGGTTAAGTTGGGAGGAATCCGTCCAATGTGCACAATTTCTGGTAGTGGAGATAGGTTTAGTACAACTTTCTAAACAATAGGGAGGACCGTTAAATTGAACAACGGTCCAAGTGTAGGGGGCCAAAGTGCATTTTCCCCCCGAGAAAATAAATTGAGTTTCAAATCCAATTCCCCTTTTATATTCCATCCATAAATCTCCTGAAAGACTGGTTAATATAATATTTTCCTCTGGTGTTTGGGTATATTAGAGTTACTTAGGGTTATTTAAGGAAAATACTAGATTAAGTAGTCTTTCAGGAGAAACTATGGAGGGGTTTGAATTCCAATTTCCTAAAAGAATTGGCTTCAAACCGAATTTAACAGAGTATGCCAAAGACCTGTACAGAGATCAAAAGCGCTTCCTACTGAACTCCCAGATGAGTGTGTTTCAGGAAGATTGATGGTCTATTACTGTCTTGCAAAGATAGGTATGTTTGAGAAGTTACTTAAGACTGGGTCTGATTGCCAACTTGGTCTGTCTAAGGCACAATGGTCATCTGATGGAAGTTAGAAAACAGCATCTTCGGATTTGTTCTTGCTGGTGATGACCGGTGACAGCTGGATAGGTATTTGCATATGGCATATAAAGTGAGAGGGGTGGTCATTGTAATTCTAGAAACAAGAGTGTAGCTCTTTGTATCTAGGATAACCTCTGGGATCGGTATAAGTTTCTGTAGTGTACGCATTTCAGTTAATATGGCAGACTAGTGTAATTCTAGTACCTCGATCCTTTTTATTAACTAATTTGCTTATGCCTTATGCGTGCAGGATGTTAACAACCCTATACTGAAGGAAATTCTTTCAAGCGGTTCCACGTCTGTTGCTGCATGCACTGTGGTTTACAGCTTTGTCACTCCCTTGCTGGAAGAGATAGTTTACAGAGGTTTCTTGTTGACATCTCTGGCCTCCAGAATGAAATGGCAGCAAGCGGTTGTCGTAAGTTCTGCCGTTTTCAGTGCAGCTCACTTTTCCGGTGAGAATAGCATCCAACTGTTCATCATTGGGTCTATCCTCGGATGCTCATACTGTTGGACTGGAAACTTAGGTTCTTCTATTGTTATACATTCATTGTACAATGCTTTAACCCTATTGCTAACATTTTTGTCGTGATAATTTCTTCTTTTTGATGGATTTTCTTTAGTCTCCTGTTATGGAATCTGTCACTCATTGGATCTAATAAGTTTGAGGCTCCATTTCTATAGACTTTTCCGGTACTTAGTTGAACAAAATTGACCTTACAAATTTAAGAATCATCAATAACACTTTGACACTTGACGTTAGCCAATGGTTCCTTGAAGGATCCTGGGGTTTCGATTTCACCGTGTAACATCTTGTCTTTTACTTTTGATTTCAATTGGTGGTTCAGCCGTCATATCCATAGTAGAAATTCTTATGTGCCTCTTACATGCTCGTCAAATTGGGATAATTATGGCAAACCACCAAAATGAGGGGACAGGATTAGGTGACTCGTCACTGAAGCTTTCACTGTGGATTTGTTCGGGCCACAACTTTGCAGTTTTAAGAAGACAGTGGGGTTTAAATTAGGGGACAATTACACGAAACCAACACAATCAGCATTCGTACGTGTTGGCACCAATATTTTCGTGAATGGCGTGCATACACGTGGCATAGTGATAACTACAAAAGAGTGCATAAATGAAGGAAGTTGAAAATGGTACGGTTACAGTAGTTATCATTTGTTACCGAATTATAAGAAATAAATAAATGAGCAAAAGAAAGCGGGAAAACCAAATGTTTGAATAAACCGCACAAGGAGGAAACTGCCAACCAGTGTCACGATCGATAACGTTGAAACAGAGCGCCATGGGAAGTTGGTTAGTGGGGATGTTGAAACGAACCATGATTGAGGAAGTTTCAGAAGAAGCAATTGATCATGGAGATTAAGAAGTGTCTCCAGAAAAGATAAAGGATGACAATTACCAAGGGAAGGCGGTTACAAATATTCCCAAGTATAAAAGCAGATGGAAGGCAACAAAAAAGGAGTCGTCAATCATTTCAAAAACATTAGACTAAGAAACAGTACGATAGCTTACATAGTTTTCTCATAGGAAGACTTGTTAGATAATCTGTGTAATTTCGCTAGGAAACACAGTTCGTTGTAAGAGTTGTGTTCGATATACACTCATAATAATGTTTGTAATTCAAGTAGGCGCATCGATTATTGATCAAGTTAGTGTTCTGTCATTAGTGAATTTTTCTTTTTAGCGAAGTCCTCAGGCCCGATAGGCAAAAAAAAATCTCACGCAGTTCATCGCTTGTGTCGAAAGTGCACAATCGATAGTGAGTTTGCACATCAGCGCAAACAGATGATTCTGCCTGCTTTCCTTAGTCACCTGTCCATCCATATTTTGCAACCAAAGACACACTTACCGCTCCAATGATAACCAATGCTAGTAGTAGCACAAGTTTGCACGCTTTATCACGAGCTTCAAACCTCTGTATTGTTTAAAGCAAAAGTTCATATAAGACCCTTTATCTTTCACCAAGGAGAGGCTTAACCCAAGCAAAATGCCCAGACCTATTTGGCTGTAAATACAGTATCATTTATAATTTAGGAAACTTACAAAAATAAATAAAAAAACAAGTCTAAGGCACACTAGCTAAGAGACCCGTGTAACGCACAGGCGTTCTCCAATTTCTCAAATATTGTTTAATATTTATTTCTATATATATTTTACAATTGTTAATTTTCCTAACTTTCTAAAAATATTTTTTAAATTGTATTTTCATAATTTCTCAAATATTGTCTAATATTTATTTCTATAGATATTTTACAACTGTTAATTTTTCTAATTTTTTAAAATAATTTTTAAAATGTGTTTTTATAAATTATTTATAACTGTTATTGTTTGAACAGCGGGCAAGAAATTTACTATATAGAAGATTGCCTTTGAATAGAATTTTTAAAAACATTATTATTATAAAAGCATAGCTTAACAACAAAGATAGAATGCATGATTTTATATGATCAATTGTTACTCATAAATAAGATGTGTACGTTACAATTAAAAGATAAATCGTCTTATAGACTTAGGATGCCTTTTCATTAACGTTTCGCGATGACATATAGCAACATTCTCGTACTACTATTTAACTGAATTTAAATTTTAGTTTAATATTTGAAACTTTGTAGATATAGTCGCTAGTATGTATCAATGATATATCCGAAACCAATATGATTAAAAAAAAGCCAATTATTTGCACCATCGCTTCCAGTTTTTTGTGTATATGAACATCAATCTTCCTATAAGTATAAATGTCAAATTCACTCACCTTCTTCTTCATGAGAAACTCTTTATGTGTGTTATTTGTTCCGTGCATAATGAAAATGAACAATAGTATTGAAAGTGTTTTGAACTATACATAACTTATTAAAGTTTTGCTAACATGACTTAATGAAAATACTATTAGAATATTAGATTAGTGTAGCCAGGTTCTAGAAAGTGGTTAACCACAAAAACATCATCTTGCCTAATTAACGAAACTTTAAGGAATCAAAATGTGGGACCAAAATCAAAATCGAAAGATAAAATTCATTCTAGGAAAATTTGTTTTACTGCTTCTAGTCCTGGATATAGTTTATGTACCTTCAAGTTGCTGGTAGAACTAACCTAAAATCATTATGTTTTTATTTAAGTTCATTGCTTGTCTGCATAAGTTCTCGGCATAACCTGTCCACGAATACTACACTAACACTACCTCCAAATACCTTAATTAGCGTTATCATTGCCACTACAATGCAGTTAACTTCACCATAGTCATAACTTTTGCTCGTTAGTGCACTTTCATGTTTTTATCGTCAGCTTTTTAGGTTTATTACTTGTTTAATCTAGATTTAGATCATAACTTATCAATCAGTTCTGTAATATTACCTCGAAACACCTTAGTGCTATCACTGCAACAACTTTAACAACATTGTAAATTTACCAAAATACCCCTCTCGGGGTGGCAAATTACCAAAATGTCCCTGGCATCAGAAAATCTCAAAAGTGCTTTGAAATGCTATTTTAAGCTTTTTGAATTCATTCTTGATCTAAAAAGTATTTTACGGATTTTTCGTCCAAAAATCCCGAACCGGTGTCCGGATCGAGCGCTTAAAAGTCCGTTCGGCCAAACAAATAGCTAACAACTTCGAAATGGCCTGAATTCCTGGGAAATGGAACTTCCCAACATCCTAGGGTTCTCATAAAAGTTTCGCGCTAAATCGCACTAGCTTGATATTTTAAATTACGCTGTAAAGTTACAAGGTTCCCCGTATCAGTTAACCCCTTTTCAGTCTTTGGAAAAATCTGAAATTTTTCCCTGATATATATCTTTTAAAAATAACTAGGGTCTCTTTTTTTTCACTTTGACAAAATCTAGCTCTAGCTATTTTTTATAAATTTGTGAAAAATTGTCTAATTAACTTTTCACCTTTAGCGACAATTACGTTTCGTATTCACATTAATATTCGCTAATAAACGCTAGTTCAATCCCTAATTTCAAACTATCAAAAAACACAAATTTTAGACTGTGGTAAGAACAATTTAAGTATAACACAATTTAAACAATCCATTGGTAAGAACAATTTGAAATTAACATTGAATTATAAGAAAATTCAAAATACTTGTTTGTTTTAACTTGATATATTTAAAGAAAAATCTACCGATCTTCTAGCGTAAAAGTTTTTTGTTTGTATTGTTGTGGAGATTATGTAGGTGAGATATGGAGTATGAAGAGAGTTGGTAAAGATGATGGAGAGTGGAAGAAAGGGTTCGGGGAGAACGGATTATAAAGAGAGAAAAGTGAGGGAGAGAGAAGAAAGAAGACAGAAAAAATTAGATCCGTGAGTGAGTGCAGTCAAAGGCTGTGAAAGAAAAAAATTGCAGAAGACTGTCCGGCTTTGAGCTGCATTTCTGGAAGCAGGACATGGGGGGACGGGGGGAGGAAAAAGGAGGGGGGGACCGGGGGAAAGGAAAAAGGACAAAGATGGGGGGGGGGGGGGAAGGACATGTAAAAGGAAGGGGGCCGGGGGGAAGGATACGTGGAAGGGGGATGATACCAACCGCAACACATTGTTGTGGTTGGGGGGCTTTGTGGGATGATTACAACCGCAACACTTTGTTGCGGTTGGGGAGCTACCAGTGGGCCCGCGACCGCTACTCTTTCTTTCGGTTGGGGTTGAAGGGCACTATTGTCAAATTTTACAACCGCATGAAAGAGTAGCGGTTGTAACTTTTTCAAGAAAAAAAAACACATCTGAGCCTCCCACGCGTACACGTGGACGGCTAGATTTATGGTGGAGAAATAACAATTTCTCCACCGGTAGACAGGGATCGGCTCCCTATATATATATATATATATATATATATATATATATATATATATATATATATATATATATATATATATATATATATATATATATATATATATTGTTCTTTCTTCTTTTCAAATGGTTTTGGGTGTATTTATGTAATTTAAACCTCGGCGTAAAACTCGCCCACATTTTATGATTTTATCTAAAAGAATCTTTTTGGAGGATTACCGAAATCACCCCTCACTAGCAGATATGCGAAAGCCTCATGAGAATCTTCATCATGAAAATAGACGGTTGAACCACGATTGGACTCAATTGAAACCAGTTTTAAATCACAAGGTGTTGTGTGGTGCAATCTAGACCCTGTGGTCTTAAGTGAAACTATTGGTAAACCTCAGGGGAGTCGAGTGTAATTAATCCAGTGAGGGTTTTGTCATTGGACAGCGAAAGTTGGTTCATATGTAGTCCAGGTTAAAAAAAAAAAGTGTGTTTTCTTCTTCCAACAGAATCCTCTGAACTTTGAAACACTCAAATTGGTTCTTAAACAATACTTCAATTTATCTGGACAAATCATTAATTGCACAAAATCATCAATTGTTTGTACCCCAATATTGATCATCATGTGCTGCTATATGTGGCCTCATGCTTCAATATTCATGTATCCAGCAGTACCTTTGGACAATACCTCGGCACCTCCCTTGACATGTCAGAAATAGAAAAGTTCTATTATGATGTTCAATTACGAAAGTTCAAAATAAATGCTCATGTCGGAAAGAAAAGCTTCTAAAAAAAAGCGGGTAGAACAACTCTTATTTCATTTGTTCTGTCAGGAATCCTGGTATACCACTTGCAGCAAATTAAATAGGATTTGTTCTCACAGGAATCCTGGTAGAACAACTCTTTTCTTTTTCCTATCTGTGTGTGCAGCAAATTAAATAGGATTTATAGTAATTTTTTTTGTGTCTAGTGACACTTTCAAAAGGAGACACATGCGGCTAACTGGACAACTCTTTGTGGACCCAAGACCAAAGGTGGTCTAGGGTTTCGAGATGTCAAACTATTAAACTTGGTAAGGTAGTCTTTCAAAAGCAAGTTGGAAGATTATAGATTATCCCCAGTGTCTACTCTCGAGCATTTTGACGGCCATGTCCAACAAAACACGTTCTCTTGTACAATATTCTTCTAAGAACACTTGCTCATGGGCTTGGAGACGAATCAAGGCTGGAACTTCCACCCTATTGAAAGGAGTCATGTGAAGTAGGAGATGTAGGGCTATAGATATATGGAATGACTACTTGATTCCCCTCTATCTCTAATCTGCTATTAAGCACCTCAGACCCACAGTTCATGCTCGTTCCTTTATTTCAAATCTTGAAGATGGCCTGTTGCTTTTTCCAAGACAAATAACCGAGGTGATCAAAGACTTTCACATCTCTGTAGCAGGTTGCAAAGATAAAGTAATATGGAATGCGGATGACAAGGGTGTTTTCTCAGTTTCCTCAGCCTATAACCTTCTCAATGCTTTCTTTTTAGCATCACCAATGTCCAATCACAATTCTGGAAATCAGTTTCGATTCTCAACTTACCGCTCAAAATCCCTCTTATTTGCTGTACTCTTCCCACGTAAATAGCTTTATGTATATGTCCAAAATCATCGTCCAATCTGGTTGTAACTAAACTACCACACACTACATATCTTTCGCTTCTCTCCGATAGTAGCCTAGCTACTCTTTTAACCGAGGAAAGAGACCACTGATGAAGATGTTAGTTCTCTTGCTTAACTAATGTAAAAATCAAAAAGCGATAAAAAGCACGATCATAAGGAAGAAATACTTTTAACCGCACTTTACTTTCACTGTTTCTCCTCCCTAATATTGCTATTCAGTCCTAAAATTTGTTCTTAACGACGGAAGTGAACAACCACGTAACATCCATAGTGCATGCGCATAAGCTGCTAGTTTGGAACGCATCATAGGCTCTAGCTTTAGCATCAAATGAGCCAAAGTTAGTAGGGGGTATTAAATACGCAAAAGCTACTAATAAGATGACCAAGGATGTGTCAATCGATACAGAGGGTTCAGTAAAACCACTCGTGAATTTGCAAAACGTTGCCAGTTCCAGAAAATTACTCTTTTGATGGATTGGTGGTAATTTTTTGATTTATTAATAGTAGTTTTGCTCAATCAATTATTATTTTTCGTAACAGAAATTTAGAACAAGCATCACTATCAATGTAGCAGTAAGCCTGACCATATTTTCCCGCAACACACCTCACAAGCTCTTAGCTGGTCTTTGTAGATAATGAAATCTTTTATTGTACGATATCTTTGCTATAATAAAAATATATTGTCAATTTTTTTTTAAAACGATAACGAAATTAGCGATACATATTTTAACAGCAGCGTCAAAACATTTTTTTATATATAAATCTTAGCTGTCACTAATGCTGGCCTAGAATCTTATCTGCATCTCATGTCTCTCTCTCCCTCTCTAAAGAAGCTACACCGTGTGTCAAATTTTTTTTAAGCGGTAACAAAATTACTGATATATATTTTAACAGCAACGTCAAAATATTTTATTTTTATATAAATCTTAGTTGTCACTGCCTCTCCAAAGAAGCTACACCATGTGACAGCTGAATAGAAAAAATAATGCCTCTTTCCATGTGTGACCAAAAAAGTTGAGCCAAGTGCCAATTTCACAGTTCCAGAATTTTCCTTATTCAAATAACACATCTGCTGGGTGGACAGACTGCCGACTGGACAGCAGCTGGTTTTGAAATTAAAAGATTCCTTCACAAAATTGAAGAATCTATACCAGAAGACAGAATCTTCTGGCTTGTCCTGCAGCTAGTGACTTTGAGCAAGACTTTGCTTGACAGGTTCTTCATATTTTTGTTGCACAATCATTAGTAAAAGACAATTCTTGAAATATAATAATAATACTTGACCAAATTGCATGTGGAAAGAGGGCTGTCACAAAGGGAGGGCACTGCTTATCTGCCAGAATATTCGTAACAATACTTTAACCCAATATAATGTGGCACTTCATTAGAAATTGAGAATGATATGCTGCACATAGAGGGGTTCTTATGAGGTGACCATTAGGGCCGTTTTTCATTTCTTATATTGGTTCGGAAAAGATGCATTTTGAAAAATAAATAGGAGAGAATAAACTTTACAGTAACATAATTTTGCAGTCTTTTGCTACTGTATAATTTTTAAAGACGAACTATCAGGTTCAACTTCACTAGAAATGTTAAATGGTTTAGGACTGATAATATCGATTCGTTACAAGCGTTGAATAGATTATAAAACAATCTCTTACCTCATTTTAGTCTCTACTCCTCTCGCATCAGTCACATATGCTAATGGTGCTAAGTGATTTGGATTGGGTGTGAGCATTTAAAACGTTCAAATTGATTCAACCGATAAAACTGAAATGACTAATCTGGTCCATCATTACCAATTCATTTCCAAATAAAATATTAAAGTTTAGTCGGTCGGGTTTGTTTTTTGTTAAAAAAAATTTGTTCTAAACAGAACTGGACCGTACCTCATAAATATACATACAGTCAAAATATTCAAAGTTATCTAGCTTTTAATTTCTCTTTTCAAACTTACCGATTTAATTTCATATTCGTCTCCAAACGAATGGAACAGTGCTTATTCTTGATCGGAACCATATGATATTTTAACCGTCATTTTTTGCGCGTAAATTTTGGGGATTTTGTTGGAGGAAGTATAGAAAGGAAAAAAGGGTCGAGTGGAGACCAATTGGAACCCCACACGTCCCATGCTTATCCCCCCGATTGACGTAACCAAAAATAGAACCGTTACACGAGAAGCCCAGACGCCACGTGTCCCTTATGCGTTGGATCCCAACGTCCTTCCAGCTTTAAAGTTCCTTCAGCCTCACTACTCTTAGCTGTCACTCAAATTCCTCCTCTTCTTATAAACAAAAACCTCAGACCCAGAAGTCCCTCCCTCTCTCTCTCTCTCTCTCTGCGCGCAATCTAGGGTAAAAGATGGGAAGCTTCGAGGAGCAAGTGAAGGTAAGGGCCAAGGAGCTGAAGAGTTTCTTCAAGAAGAGCGCCAAGATCGTTGGCGAATCGTGCAGGAAAGGCTGGCACAAGGTCAAGCACATCAGGGGCTGATCTCCGCGCGCGCGCACACGCACGTGTGTTTGTGTGCGTGAATTCATGTATCCGATGATGGGGTTGGGCTTGTTAATTTGTTACTTGTAGGTATTGTTCTGTTTAGCTCTTGATGCCTAGGTTTCCGAATTCCATATGTAAACAGTTTCAGAAATTGGTTTGGGGGGTTTATTGTTCTTGAGTAATAATAGTACATGACATTTTGAGTGTTTGATTCTAGTCTGTGCCTGATATCACCAGATCTTGATTGATTTCGTATCGTTTATTTGAGATTAATTGCGGATTCTCTCAGCTCTATAACCTCCGGAATATCAGTGTAACAGCTCATCAGGCTGCTACACTTGATCGATCTCTGGGCGATGCATGTTCTTTCCGTTATGAAAAAGCAAGTGTTGTCGAATCTTATTTAGCTTGATTTGGAGCCTAACTTGTATCTTATTTAGGTTGATTAGGAGCCCCCAGTTGTTGAAAGTTGAATCATTATCCCTCATGAGTCATGACTAAAGTGAAAATAATCGTTCAACCCATGTGAAGTCGCGGTGTATAAGAAGAATTTTTTGTTACATGTGTGTAATTGGTTGCTTATACAAATCTGTTGTGTAATCAATAGTGTGTGTGTGGATTTGGCACACAAACAAAGCCAACAAGACATGGTTTGCCTTCTTTCACCTTTAATGATTCCACCCTCTGCAACAGCCCAGATCTTCCAATCAACCACACGAAGAAATCATCATCCTCCGACCCATCTTAACCTCACCACACGTCTTTCCCAAAATTTCACTTAATTTCACCGAAGAATCCAAGCACCACCCCCACCTTTAACTCAATGTTCCACTAATGTAACTTAGGATTTATTTACAGCCACACTGCGATTCTCAACTTTCTTTGGTCCAAAACCATCTTCTACCAACAGTAAAATCCTAACCCTGGATGTAGAAGACAAATTCATGGCGCTTGTGGGTGTTCGGGCTTGAAGGTAGTCGTGGGGTGGGGTGGGGTGAGGGGTGGGGTGGGGTGACGGAGAGGGGGAGTGAAAGAGGTTGATAAGTGGTGGGTGGTAACAGTGGTCTGGGCTTGTCCACCCAAAATGTAAAAGGGCTCTATTCGACATTTGATGTTCTTTGTTTCAGGATGTTCACCTTCTAAATTTTACGTACTTAACAATAATTATATTCCAACGTCATGAACATATGCTTAATTAATCTTGATTCTTTTTCCGTTTGGAATCGTCAAATTTTGTTAACACTCGTACACATGTCCAATCCAATCCAAAAGACAGGTGCGGTGTAATATCATTTTGGGAACAATTTATTCCGTTGCACTACGACTCTTTATTTTATTACTAGTTTAGCTATTATAGCTCATTAATTAAGCGATGCGCTATTTTGGTTTGTCTATTTCGCTAAAAACTTTGGCATAATTTGTAAATTACAAATGTTTCTACTCCCATTGTTCTTTTTCAAAATTCCACCACCCAAATCAACCCTAATTATCAAATCACCAGCCTTGTTGTTTTGTAATTGTTGGTTTGCTGCCTGGTTTTATGGTTGTCGTGCTTTGATGTAAGAATGCCGGTGGAATATTGTGAATCATGCAAAGTTGTCTGCCTTTTATCTTTGCACTGTGATTCCATTGGTTGCCAAGTACACCTTCGATTCGTGAGGTTCTGGGTGTCTTTCTTGTAGTAATAAGTTGTTTCGTCTTTGATTTACTAGGTGTTATATGTAACCTTCAGGAACTTGCATGTTACTTAAAGTTAGATTGAGGTGTAGGATATAATCTATTTCAGTTCAATTGTAATTTGTATCGGGTCTAGGTAAGTTGTTAATTTCTGATGTTTGCGGTCTTGTATACACAGAGTCACGGAAATATTGTGACCTTAATTAGTCGTTGGGAGATTTTGTAATCTTCATTTATCAATACTATTCTCCTATTTTACCCAGCAAAAAAACAAATCAACGCATCCAAAAGCACATTAGATATAAGCACCTCACACATGTAATGACCTTTGTACTTACATACTGAAAAATCACACATTAAGAAATTATTAACACAATTTTGTGCGGGCGCACGCACGCAAACACAAAGCCATGCCCACATAAGAAAATGAGCTGATAAAATACATCCAAACCCACACAGAGTGTGGAAGAAGTAAACCTAATTGGAGTGGTAAAAACAAGGGGAGGTGAAAGAAAATTTCATTACTGATAAGTTTGCCCTTAGTTAGTAACCGAAAGTATAACAAACAGGCTGACATGGAGACATATGATAGTTAATAAAATACATAGCTAGATTAGTAATGAAGGGGCTATAATAAGAAAAAAGGAAAAGCTAACTTCTCAATTCTTAAAGCATCACTTAGTAGCCTCCCAAACTGTTCTTTAACACCTAAATAATGTCCCGATAATTCTCTTTTTGCCCGGGGTCACCATCGTCGTGGCTAAGCCACGACCGCCATTTCATCACCATCATTTGTCATTATCATTAAAGGTGAGCACGGTTCAATTTGTTCGGCTTGAGGGTCAAACCGCAAACCAAACCATAATTCCTCGGTCTGAAAAATCCTGACCTGAACTGAACCAAACATCATCGGTTTAGTTGGTTTAAACGGTTCTGTAGATTTGGATCAGTTTGTTTTCGTTTAAAAAAGTTGTCTCTCTATAAACCGACTATTGGATCCAAATGTAATTCAACATTGAAGTTATCGTTTTTTAATCTTATTACGTTCAATATCTAACTACTCGTATTAACATATGATTTAAATATTGTTTAAGATATATGTTACAAATAAAACTCACTTATGCTTCTGTCTTTGACGTGCAAGAAAGAATGAATAACAATACGAGACATATCGATAATTTGACTTTTGTGTTATAACTACTTTCATTATTTTCTTTTCTTTTAATTTTGAAGGTTTAATTTATTTAGATTTGATTAGTACCATGTATATAAAAATTATCAAAAAATGTCACTAAAAATAAATTAGTATATTATAGGTTGGTTCGCTTCGATTTCGAACAAATGAACTGTGAACCGAACCGAGGTTGGTTTGAGAAATGTAAAACTGAACCGTTAAAATCTTTGAACTGATCAGTTTGAGTGGTTCGGATCGATTTGATCGTTTGAGTGCTCATCCCTAATTATCACTATCTGCACCCTCTTTCTTTCTCGTTGTTTTTTACTGGTACGTGCATATCCATTTACTCATTTTTTTCAATTTGCAGTAGCTAAATTCCATGGATATCAACAACCAATCTAATAGACTCTTTATTATCCTTGAACCCCATCATGCCAAACACCACAGTTGTTTTTTGTATTCTACATTGAGTTGGTGGGGGCGGCATGCCATCGTGCGTGGCGGTAAAGTGGCGTCTTGGATGCAATTCACATCATGTTTGGCCGATGGTTCATATAAGTCCGATTGGAGGAAATGAAAATATTGTGCCTTTAAGTTATATTTCCATATTTCTCAATATCTATAACAGTTTTATCTAGGAAAAAAGATTAAAAATGTTGTTATACCCCTCCGGGAATGGATGTAAGCCTAACCGAATAAAAAATTAGGCATAGTCAAAGGGATATCGTCTTTTGGTATCTATGACCTGTAATCAAGTGCTTGAATGGCCAACCTACCCGAAAGTGAATTACATGGGTGGAAAACCACACATAATTCTTGCGAATACGAATCTTCGGCTGTAAGGTAGTCGCTACATATTAGAGATGACAATTTGGGGGCTTAATTAGAGCCCCACCCCACATGGTATCTATTTGGGTGTCCTCAATGGACATAGGGCAAATGGGTTTCAAAAACTCAACCCATTTACATGTGCTCTCTGTCTCTCCCCTCTTCATCCCCCCAAATCCTCCACTCACCCACACGTAGGTCCCTAAATATACCTAAAGAGAGGTGAATAGGTGTTTACAGATCTAAGTAGGAGTTTAAAAACTTTAACTCACAAGATAATTACAATCAAGGATCAACATAAAGATTTATACTGGTTCAGCCCTATTTGCCTACGTTCAATCCCCGAGCACTCCACACAAATGAGACCTACTTGAACCTTTCACTAACCCGCTAATTTCAGCTACTAGCTCAAACCTCAGACAATTCAGAAAACCTCATTAAGGTTTCCAACAATTACAAGTGAATAGAAGATTACAATTGAAATACAACTTATACTCCTCAAAGAATAGATATTACAATGAAAAATAATTGAACTAAGTTTTCTTAGGTGGAAAGATCTGAATCTCAAAGAGCTTAGCCAAGAAGTTTGCTTGACAAGATCTCAAATAACAAACTCTCACACAAAAGCAATGGATTATAAAGATGTAAGTATATGTTGAGACAGAGTTTTTAGAGATAGAGATTAGAGAGATTTTTGGATATCATGCTAGTGAGTAACAAAATCTCTAAGTGTCTATTTTATACTTTGTAGGATATGACCATTAAATAACATTTAATGGGACAAGACAGAAAAGTGTTAAATGATTTTAGAAATGATTCAAATGAATTGCACCCTAGAAAGATTTAAAACACACTGAATAGATCGGAATGAATGTCAGATTCATTTGGATGAAAATGAAGAATAATGACATGTCTGAGTCTCTGAAGAAATTGGTCGAATGAACATTGAATTCATTCAAATGAAAATAGCAAGTAAGATCATTTTTTTTCATCTGAATAAACCGGTCGAATGTTTACAAAAACGATCGAACGAAAAAGTCTTTTAGATAAAACCAAATCCACTGAAAGAATCGATCGAACATTTCTAGAAAAACTTCAAATGAAAATTGATTTTTTGGACAAAAATAATGTTTCGGACTGAATCGTTCGAATGAAATTAATTTATTCAAATGAAAAGCTTCTTATTAGTCCAAGCTTTTTGGTTTTGGCCCTTTTCGATTTTGTTTTTGATCTTTAAGAAAGCTTATCTAAAATAATTTACAAGCAATAATAAGGGAATCTAGTATAAGTCAAACTCTTCATCCAAAAAGAGATCCACGCAATTCGAGTTTGATGTTTCCTGAAATCATACTTAAAAACACTGTTAGATTAATCATTAGATACAGATTGGGGTTATCAAAAATAAAGAATCTACACCCGTAGGTCAACAATCTCCTCCTTTTTATGATGACAATATATTAATGTAACTTAGGATTTATTTACAGCCACACTGCGATTTCTCAACTTTCTTTGGTCCAAAACCATCTTCTACCCAACAGTAAAATTCTAACCTTGGATGTACAAATTCATGGCGCTTGTGGGTGTTCGGGCTTGAAAGTAGTAGTGGGGTCGGGTGGGGGTGACGGAGAGTGGGAGTGAAAGAGGTTGATAAGTAGTGGGTGGTAACGGTGGTCAGGGCTTGTCCATCCAAAAAGTAAAAGGGCTCTATTCGATGCTTCAGGACGTTCACCTTTTAAATTTTACGTAATTATACTCCAACGTCAGGAACATATGCTTAATTAACCTTGATTCTTTTTCCGTTTGGAATCGTCAAATTTTAAAAAACACTCGTACACATGTCCGATCCAAAAGACAGGTGCGGTGTAATATTATTTTGGGAACAATTTAGTCTGCTGCACTACGACTCTTTATTTTATTACTAGTTTAGCTATTATAGCTCATTAATTAAGCGATGTCGCTGTTTTGGTTTGTCTATTTCGCTAAAAACTTAGGCATAATTTTGTAAATTAGAAATGTTTCTACTCCCATTGTTCTTTTTCAAAATCCCACCACCCAAACCAACCCTAATTATCAAATCACCAGCCTAGTTGTTTTGTGATTGTTGGTTTGCTACCTGGATTTATGGTTGTCATGCTTTGGTGTGAGAATGACGGTGGAATATTGTGAATCATGCAAAGTTGTCTACCTTTTATCTTTGCACTGTGATTCCATTGGTTGCCAAGTACACCTTCGATTCGTGAGGTTCCGGGTGTCTTTCTCGTAGTAATAAGTTGTTTCGTCTTTGATTTACTAGGTGTTATATGTAACCTTCAAGAATCTACATGTTACTTAAAGTTAGGTTGAAGTACTTAAAGTTAGGTTGAAGTGTAGGATATAATCTATTTCAGTTCAATTGTAATTTGTATCGGGTCTAAGTAAGTTGTTAATTTCCGATCTTTGCGGTATTGTATACACAGAGTCATGGAAATATTGTGACCTTAATTAGCCGTTGGGCAACTTTGTAATCTTCATTTATCAATACTATTCTCCTATTTTACCCAGCAAAAAAAAATCAACACATCGAAAAGTACATTAGATATAAGCACCTCACACATGTAATGACTTTTGTACTTACATACTTACTAGAAGATCACACATTAAGAAATCATAAACACAATTTTTGTATGGGGCACATACACGCAAACACAAAGCCATGCCCACACAAGAAAATGAGCTGAGAAAATACATCCAAACCCACACAAAGTATGGAAAAAGGAAAACTGATTGGAGTGGTAAAAGCAAGGGGAGGTGAAAGAAAATTTCATTACTGATAAGTTTGCACTTAGTTAGTAACCGAAAGTGAAACAAATATGCTAACAGGGAGACATATGATGTTTCATAGAATACATAGCTAGATTAGTAGTGAATGGGCTATAATAAGAAAAAAAAGGAGAAGCTAACTTCTCGATTCTTAAAGCATCACTTAGTAGCCTCCCAAATTGTTCTCTACCACCAAAATAATGTCCTGATAATTCTCTTTTGACGTGGTCACCATTGCAATGGCTAAGCCACGACCGTCATTTCATCATCATCATTTGTTATTATCACTAGGGAGAACACGGTTCGGTTTGTTCGGTTTGAGGGTCAAACCGCAAACCAAACCATAATTCCTTGGTTTGAAAAATCTTGACCCGAACCGAACCAAACATCATCTGTTTGAATGGTTCGGTTTGGTCGGTTTAAAAGGTTCTATTGGTTTGGATCATTTTGTTTTTGTTTAAAAAAGTTATCTCTCTGTGAACCGACTATTAGATTCAAATGTAATTCAACATTGAAGTTATAGTTTTTTAATCTTATTACATTTAATATCTAACTACTCGTATTAACATATGATTTAAATATTGCTAGTAAAAACTCACTTATACATCTGTCTTTAATGTTCAAGAAAGAATGAATAACAATACGAGTAGAGGTGTCAAATGGGCCGAGCTTGGGTGGGCTCAGCCCAAGCCCATCGAGCCTCCAGCAAAACGGGCTTGGGCAGGGCCAAGGGGGCTGCCAAACGGGCTGGGCCAGATTCTGGGGATATCTGAGCCCAGTCCAAGCCCAGGCCC
The DNA here is from genome assembly GCA_033070095.1 of Escallonia herrerae. Taxonomy (NCBI): domain Eukaryota; kingdom Viridiplantae; phylum Streptophyta; class Magnoliopsida; order Escalloniales; family Escalloniaceae; genus Escallonia; species Escallonia herrerae. The sequence goes on from JAVXUP010001303.1 coordinate 153,876, forward strand.
TAGGCCCAACATTTAGGGCCCGGCTTGGGCCGGGCTCGGGCCCAAAAATTTTTTTTGTATAATTTTCTTTCTTTTATTGGCTATAATTATCCCTCTTTACTCATAATGTTGTTTTATTAGAGATACCACTTCCTTATAAATTTATCTTGAATTGGGAAAAAAGAATTGGTTACTACATGGGTATTTCCTTTTAAATATGTCTAGTAACTTTTATTTTGTAACTCTAAAATAATTCTTAAAAGAACATAGGCAAAATGATTGTAATGCTAAAACAATTATTAAAAGAATGTATGCAAAATGACTCTAATAACATTTAGCAACAATGATCGTTATATAGAGTAAAATGTTGTAGGCTACTTTTACTTTTAATAATGGGTTGACGCTCGAAAAACTTTATTGTTGATGCACTCTTACATTTTACCATTATCATTCCTCAATGCTAAAAAGGAACTAGAGCAAAAGCGAGAAGCAAAAAAATATTTTCTTTTTGTATGCCAATTCTTGTTGTTTTAGTAAGAGACGTGAATATGAGATTTGTCAAAATCATGCAATCAAAGAAAATCTTGTAAGTATAATTCGAATAGTACACAAATCTTGATCTCAAAATATGTCTCAAGATTACGTTTCTTCGTCCGAAAGTGTACATAAAAATGATTGCTAATTATCCGAAGTGCAAAGCAAAAATATTCTTATAGAGACGTTCACCATGACTCTCAAAGTTTTGGGTGTTTTTATAAATACGTAAAGTTTAGGGACATTTGTGTAATTTTATAATAATAATTTAAAAACCATGTTTTATTGTCTTGCCACCTCCTCCTTATTACAATGACTAAGCTAGTTAAATGTTAAAATATGGGATATGTGGATAATGGATGTCTTGGGTGGAAGATAATGAAGGAAAAAAAAAAGGAAAAAGAAGAACCAAGAGGTCCAAAACAGAAAACAAGAAACAGAGAAGAGAAATGAAACAGCCAAACAGTTTGGCCCAAACTGCCCAAACAGGGGGCCAAATTTAAGGCCAGAAAAGGGCCCAATTTTGGGCTTTTTTAGGGCCTCTGGCTAGGCCCAGGCAATTTTTGGTGAAACCTTGGCCTGGTCCAAGCCCAGGTCCAAGGCCCTTTATCCGCGGGCCTGCACTGTTCATTACAGGGCCGGGCCAGCCCGGGCTTTTTTCGGGCCGGGTCGGGCCAGCCCGCGGGCCGCCCGGCCCATTTGACATCTCTAAATACGAGACATATCGATAATTTGACTTTTTGTGTTATAACTACTTTCATTATTTTCTTTTCTTTTAACTTTCAAGATTTTATTTATTTTGATTTGATTAGTACCATGTAAATAAAAATTATCAAAAAAATGTCACTAAAATCAATTATTATATTATAGGTCGGTTCGCTTCGGTTTTGAAAAAATAAACTATGAAACCGAACCGAGGTTGGTTTGAGAAATGTAAAATTGAACCGTTAAAATCTTTGAACGGTTCGATTTGAGTAATTCGTATTGGTTTGAGTGCTCATCCCTAATTATCACTATTTGCATCCTTTGTCTTTCTCGTTGTTTTTTTTTTCTGGTATGTGCATATCCATTTACTCATTTTTTTAAATTGCAGTAGCTAAATTCCATGGATATTAACAACCAATCTAATAGATTGTCCCTTATTATCCTTGAACCCCACCATTCCAGACACCATGTATATTTTTTTTGTATTCTACAGTGAGTTAGTAGTGGCGGCATGCCATCGTGAGTGGCGGTAAAGTGGCGTCTTAGGTGGAAGTCACATCATGTTTGGCTGATGTTTCGCATAAGTCTGATTGGAGGAAATGAAAAGATTGTGCATTTAATTTATATTGCCATTTATTTCAACATCAAGAACAATTTTATCTAGGAAAAAAATTAAAAATGTTGTTATACCCCTCTGGGAATGGATGTCAGCCTAATCGAATAAAAAATAGGGGTAGTCAAAGGGATATCGTCTTTTGGTATCTATAACCTGTAATCAAGTGCTTGAATGGGCAACCTACCCGAAAGTGAATTACATGGGCACAAAACCACACATATTCTTACGAATAAGAATCTTCTGCTGTAACATAGTCGCTACATTCTAGGAATGACAATTTGGGGGCTTAATTAGAGCCCCACCCCACATGGTATCTATTTGGGTGTTCTCAATGGACCTAGGGCAAATGGGTTTAAAAAACTCAACCCATTTGCATGTGCTCTCTGTCTCTTCCTCCCCCTATCCCCCACCCACCCACCCACCCATACATAGGTCCCTAAATATACCTAAAGAGAGGTGAATAGGTGTTTACAGATCTAAGTAGGAGTTTAAAAACTTTAACTCACAAGATAATTACAATCAAGGATCAACATATTGATTTATACTGGTCAGCCCCATTTGCCTACGTTCAATCCCCGAGCACTCCACACAAATGAGATCTACTTGAGCCTTTCACTAACCCACTAACTTTAGCTGCTAGCTTAAACCTCAGACAATTCAGAAAACCTCATTAAGGTTTTCAACAATTACAAGTGAATAGAAAATTACAACTGAAATACAACTTATACTCCTCAAAGAATATATATTACAATGAAAAACAATCGAACTAAGCTTTCTTAGGTGGGAAGATCTGAATCTCAAAGAGCTTAGCCAAGAAGTTTGCTTGACAAGATCTCAAATAACAAACTCTCACACAAAAAGAAGGGATTATAAAGATGTAAGTATATGTTGAGACAGAGTTTTTAGAGATAGAGATTGGAGAGATTTTTGGATATCACACTAGTGAGTAACAAAATCTCTAAGTTTCAATTTTATACTTTGGAGGATATGACCGTTAAATAACATTTAATGGGACAAGACATAAAAATGTTAAATGATTTTAGAAATGATTCAAATGAATAGCACCCTAGAAAGATTTAAAACACACTGAATAGATCGGAATGAATGTCAGATTCATTCGGATGAAAATGAAGAATAATGATATGTCTGAGTCTCTGAAGAAATTGGTCGAATGAACATTCAATTCATTCGGATGAAAATAGCAAGTAAGATCATTTTTTTCATCTGAATAAACCGGTCGAATGTTTGCGAAAACAATCAAATGAAAAATTATTTCAGATAAAACCAAATCCACTGAAAGAATCGATTGAACATTTCTAGGAAAAGTTCAAATGAAAATGGATGTTTTGGACAAAAATAATGTTTTGGATGGAATCGTTCGAATGAAATTAATTTATTCGAATGAAAAGCTTCTTATTAGTCCAAGCTTTTCGGTTTTGGCCCTTTTCGATTTTGTGGTTGATATTTACGAAAGCTTAGCTTAAAATAATTTACAAGCAATAATAAGGGAATCTAGTCTAAGTCAAAGTCTTCATCCAAAAAGAGATCCACGCTGTTCGAGTTTGATGTTTCCTGAAATCATACTTAAAAACACTGTTAGATTAATCATTAGATACTGATTGAGGTCATAAAAAATAAAGAAGCTAGACCGTAGGTCAACAATCTCCTCCTTTTTATGATTACAATATATTAATCTAACATAACATAAACATGCTCTTCCTAGGAAAAAGTTATGAATAGATTAAACAAGACAAGCATAAAATCATGATCAACTATTTCCAAAATAAGTTACAATAGTTAGTTCATGTACAATAACTTTCTCCCCTTTTGCCAACAAAAAAAAAAAGGGAAGTCATAAAATAACAAAAGAAGGCTAATGCCTACAACGTCCACTAGGAGCAGAAAATGAGGGATCTGGAGCAGGAGGAAGATCGAAAGTGCATATTTCGAAGACTATAACCGCACGAGGTGACCGTGGTGGTGGCAGAGCATAGGGAATGTTGAACAACCACTGCTCACCATCTTCACTTCCATTAAACGTAGGACAAGTACTCAAAATTCATGAGATAGATCAAAAATCTGATAAGCCAGAAATTGATTCTGCTCGGTAAGAATGTTGAGTAAAAGTTCGGCTTGCTGACGACTTGCCTGAAGAGCAGCCTCATGTTATCATTAAAGATCTTGCTGAATGGGAGTCAAACGGTCTAAGATAGCAAAGTGGTTAAAAGGAAGGTTGGAGACAATATTGTTGAGAATTTCATGAAGGTCAATCTTATTGGAGAAAAGTTGGTTGGAAGAAGTTTGAAGGGTCGAAAGGGTTTAAAGAAGGGCAGATTGGTTTGTGGTAACGGTAGTGGTGAGGGTTGGGTATGAGACTCGAGAAAAAGTTGAAGTTAGGTGGAGTTACGAGAAAACTGGTCGGAGAGAGGAAATGAGCTGTCAAGGTTGAGAAAGTCATCAAAGTTAAGGTTGGAGAAATCATTAAGGGGTCTATTAAGGTTGTCAAAGGGAGGAGGTGGTATGGAGGGTCCAGGGTCGGAGGATGGGGTGGGGACATAGAGAAGCTACACGCGGAAGATGAGGGAGGTACAGAAGGTGTCGTAGTGGATGAAGGTGGCTAGGGGACCCTACCAAGAGAAACTTCATATGTTGTGGGGTCGGTCTGAATAGAGAATGAGGCACGACAGAGAATGGCAAGGTTGAGACAGTAGGTAAAAGGGATATGAACGCATTCGGAGATAGAGGTGGGAAGGGGGACAATGAAATATTGAAACACACGAGTAAGAAGAAGATCATAGGTAAGAAAGGCATTTTTTTGCTCTCTTTACGGTTATCCATGTTCATCATTATAGTGGCCATAAGATCTAAAGGAGAGCCTTGAATAAAGTGGGTAAGGAGGATGATGTCGAGATAAGTGAAGGTAGTGTAAGAGCCCGTACAGCCTACAACGTTATATGATAGGACTAAATGTAAAACACGATGTATAGGTGGGAGTTCTAAAAGGATAGGTTTTCTGACAGAAGTAATGGTGTGGTCATTGAATAGGGTTTGAATTTGCTGGAATGGGAAAAATGGACCACTGGTAGCCCAGAAGTTGCCTGGGTACATGACAAGATGGGATTGGTCGGTAAACCAAGAATTCCGGCTAGTCTGGAGTGGGTGAGGGAAATAGACATACCATTGACAAAAAAATTGAGAATGGTGGAGACAATGAAATTGTAAGTCATGTTAGCGTAAAACATACGGATTAAATTAGGGTAGTACACAGTGGGTGTGGTAAGGAGTAATGTACACCTTATTGCGGTAAAAAAAAAGGGGGTAATACCATGTTGTTCCATCAGGTCAAGATCACATGGTCGACCTGGGCTAATGAGGCAATTTAGCAAAAAGAATGTAGTAGGTTTATTAGTCGGCTAGGGATTCAAAAAATTAGGGCAGGTGAAGGATTTACTCGATGGGGTATAAGGACAAGAGGGTAGTGGACAGAGAGATTGAGAAGAAGAAGAAGAAGAAGGAGCAGAGCAGGAGTTGGTGTCGATGGGGTAGCACTTCACAAAGGCTGGTTGGAGGAGCAAGTGTTAGGACAAGGGGAGACGGGGATGACTTCAGGTTCATTGTCACTTTCTTGAAGTCAGAGAATGCAACGTCTGGACCATGTGTGGCCGATGAGATGAGGATCCATCCATTTTAGATGCTGAAAAAGAATAATGACAAGAAGTGATGAAAATGATTGGTGAGCGTGACGTAGAAAGAGACCATAAAAAGTAAACGGTCAAAAGTGAAAAGGAAGGGAAGTATTTATAAAGAAAGACAAATCATTCAAATGATTATGTAATCATTCGATCGAAAGATGCAGACTGCTCACCTTCGGCTTTGTTTCGAAGATTTTGTTTGAAGATATCGTGAACCGTTCGACTGAGTGGCGCATAAATGAGTTAGAGCTTTGAGGCAATTTTCATTCGAATGAAAAGAAGATTCATCCGACCAAAAGTTAAACATTCGAATGTAAGCTTTAGAGCCAAATAACAGCCATCTGAATACACTTAAGGAAAAGTTTGGTTGAGAAAGTTTTCATTCCAATGAAAATCAAAGGCGATTGATCGAATTCGACAGAAATCAAGTAAAAAAATAAATCAAGAAAACATTTTCAACAAAAAAGAAACTAGCTTAGATCACACATTTTTAATAGGCGACACAGAGTACAAAAACTGGCTTCAACTATGGGCTTTGTAAAAATATCTGCTAACTGATCTCTCAAACCTACTATCTTGAGTTCTATCAAGCCTTTCTGAACGTAGTCTCTAAGAAAGCGGTGACAAATATTAATGTGCTTTGTGCGAGAGTGTTGGACAGGATTCTTACTAATGTCAATGGCACTACTATTATCACATATGATAGTAATGTTATCTAAGGAGGCACCAAAATGCTGCGAGGTTTGATGCATCCAAAGGACTTAAGCACAACAGTTGTCAGCGGCCACGTATTCTGCCTTGGCGGTGGAAATAGCTACAAACGTCTATGAAACCAATAAAATAACCCTAGAGGGGGGTGAATAGGGTTTTAAGACTACTTTAAAAATAAACAAGTGATCACAACAAAATTAGAGGAATTATGAAGAACACTTGATAGCTTCAAATAACAAACCTCAATCACAAAATCTCAAGTAAGCAAGCAAACCAATCTCAAATAGTAAGAGACAATAATGTAGGAGAGAAGAGTTTAAAGATACTTGAAGCTTGAGATTTATATGGTTTGGCTCGAATTACCCTCAAGCCTATGTCCACCCCTTCAAGGAAGTTCTTTAAAAGGCCCTAGAATCCATTAGAATGATCTTTCTTACGGGTCAAGATCGAACCTCTTACAATCCCTTGATGCTATGCCCACATCAAGAACAAGCTTTGACAATCCCAAAGCTCCAAAGCTTGACAACCCCAAGCTTTGATACAATAAACTTTAGATAAAGAATTGTGTACAAAGATTCACTCTTAAAAAGTAGAAGAGTACAAGTTTAAGCTCTAGAGCAAGAGAGATGAATGTATGATGACTATGAAAGTGTATATCTCTCAAATGTAAACTCACAATAAATGCTCTCTTAAAATGGATGAGAAAAACAATGAAAACCAAGAGAGATTGAACAATTGCTTTGATCTTTGAGAATATGTAAGATAAGAAGGCTTTGAATGCAATTGATGAATCAAAACTATGCCCAAGATGAGTATTTATAGGTGTGGGAATGAATATGACCGTTTGGAATTAGGTGGAGCATTAAATGAGACAAACGGTAAATGCAGTCGACTGCATTGTGCCATTGCGGTCGACTGTAATCCCAAAAGTAGCCGTTGGAAATTCAAATTTCCAACTTGCAGTTGACTACATTCCAATGCAGTCGACTGTAACAGGCTACTGGAAGTATTGCAGTCGACTGTATTGTAATGCAATCGACTGTAATACCCCACTGCCCAACTTCCAGTCGACTGCATTCTAATGCAGTCGACTGTATTGCTGAAAATGCAGTTTCCTTGTTTTCAAAACATGAAAATGTTTAATGCATGCAAGGAAAACCTATGGCCAAGTTCTAGGTTATAGTCATTGATGCGATCATCTCTCTATGCTAGTTACAAAGAAGGGAATAATAAAATTCAATCGGCAAATTTCTTCTTTGATGTGTTCAGTTGAGTGTCTTTGATCGATTTGTTCTTCTAATTGTCCGTTTGCATGAGTACGAGATTGTACATATTTCTTCATCAACTCAATGCATGTTAGACAACATAATTATCAATGTTAGTTATCATTAAAACCAAATATAATCCTAAGTTAAATAACCGTAGGGTTAACAATCTCTCCCTTTTTTATGATGACAAACATTGATTTAAATACTACAAGACATAATGGATAAGATGCGCAATGAAGCATAACAGTCTCAATTTCAATCACTATAAATCATAAGAGGTCATAATAAAAATCATGACAATAAGCTACCCCTATCTTAAGCAATATAGGGCTCCCCCTAACTCAAGTAATATATGCTCATTAGAAAAACCACACAAGTATAAATCAACAATTTTTCTCCCCCTTTTGACATCATTAAAAAGATCAAGGGTTGTGTGTGTGTGAAAGTGATTAACATATGTATCTATCCATGGATAATCAATGTAACCAACAAGGGCATTCAAAACAAGAAAAAATAAGTACTTGCGTAACCATCAAAAAGTATACCAAGACTTGTAATAATAGCACAAAAAAGAAGTGTAATATGAATCAGATGTGCAGCAAGATAAGCGTGAAACAAAGTGCTAATTGACCCAAGTTCTAATGTAATACGACGAGTAGCATCCATGACAAGGTTTGAAATACATAATAGAGTCTAAAGATATAAACATAAAATACTAATCATGTCCTAATGCCTCAAGGACCCGATGGTGGAGGTGGTGGATGAAAGATATCTTCCTCGGGACACTGAACACCGCAAAAGTCCTCCAAGTGAGAAAGGCGTCGACTGAGCTGGCTGTGAGCAAGATCTATCTGACTAAAATCGGCATGCATATGCTGCTGCATCGTATCCAATCGAGCTAGAATCGCCTCATATCTGGTAGCAAAAGGACCAGAAGAAGTGCCTGCCTCATGAGTGCTCGGCATGACTAACGGAGGTGGAACACGATCAGTCTCATCACTGGCAAGTCCATGAGCATCAGCAGCATCATCACCCTCATCATTCTCATCATCCTCATCTGCATCCTCATCATTCTCATCATCCTCATCATCATCATCCTCCATAACATCGTCCATGTCAGGCTCAGGCAAGAAACGACTACGATCATCTAAAAGTCTCCTCATATGAAGGGTAGAGCAGTCTAGTACGTTGTGCCGAGTCACCTCAATATACTCACAGAGAAAAGGTATGTCAAAAGTAGAAAAAATGCGAGTGAGTAGGAGGCCGTAAGGTATAACTAAGCCAGGATGAGAGGCGATCCTAATCATGTTCAACATGATAAGACGAGAGAGGTTAATCGGTGTACCCGAGCGGAAAAAAGTCAAGAGCTAGACGTCTAAGTAAGAGACAAGTGAAAGACCGCTGGCTCTAAGGATGGACGTTATGAACGATGACATGATGGAATAGTAGAGAGAGAGGTGGTAGGTCAAGTAGGGTGGGCTTGCTCGCAGCCCTAATCTGTCGACTATGAAGTGTGTGTCGAAGCTGCTCCTTGATAGAGAAAGGTTGCTCAAACCAATGTGATTGACCGGCGACAGGAATCATCTCTAGTGTAAATGGGAAACAAGCATCGGGGAGGTCTAGAAGGTCAGCTAGTCGTGACTAAGAGAATGAGATACGCCGACCAAAGACATAAGACGTGAGGGTACACGACTCACTGGAAATGCTTCAAGTCAAATTCGCATAAAATAAGCGGATTGCATCATGATAATATAGGATGGTGTTCATATCCGTAAGGCGGTCTAGATAACAATCCTGAAGGTGTCTAAGTACACCTATGCTGAAGAGAAATAGAGTATCCAAGCGCAAACCTGGAGCCAAAGGGGAAGCGTTTTGTGCAGAAAAACGGTTTAAAGCCTTGCGGTTCCCATAGATGTTGCAATCAAACTCTACGGCGATAGGCTGGGGCTCTGGTGCGACTCGTGATGATGAAGTACTAGCATGCGCACGTTTCTCTCTAGCCATTCTTGAAATAGTCTAACAATTTTAGAAAGAGAAATATCATAAGTAAGATATATGAAAATGCAAAGAAATTTTGAAAAAATAGGGTTTCAAAATTTTGAAAATTGATGTTTTCAATGAAATTGTTGAAATAAATCATGTGAAAGTATGATAGAAAGATAATGCAACATGAATTTGGGCTAAAACAAATGAAAGAAGTATGAATTTTTAAATAATTTTTGAAAAATATAAACCCTAGTTCATGCAATTTAGGAAAAAATGAATTTTGGACAAACTAAATGTAAATAACTATGTATAAACGAGCAAATGACATAATTAAGCGTGAGTCAAGTGATCAAACATGTAATTGCTTAATTAATTGAAGAAGTATTGACATGCGAAAAACCCTAATTTAAGAAATGAATTCATGAAATAGAACTATGTAGAATCATGTAATGAACAATCTTAAGCATGAATTAAGAGTAAAAACATGTAGTAGCATGCTCAATTGATATGAATCTGATGAAATAATACGAAAGTGAGTAATTCGAATTTGCACATATTTTGGACAATGTAGGTAAAAATGAACAATGAAAGTGTGCAAAACATGTATTAGAACAAGATTTGGAAAGAAATACATACCAATTTCAAGTCGATCTGCGAAAACTTGAGTCCTAGTGTGAAAGAAGAGAGAAGGGGGTTTGAAGGATTGAGAGAGAATGAGAAATCGATCGAAATGGGTCAGATTTATGTCCTTTTCCCGTAACGCAGTCGACTATATTCCCGCATGCAGTCGACTGTATTCACACACATGCAGTCGACTGTATTCACACAGTCGAGTATTCACACACAGTCAACTCTGACACAGTCTTGAATATGATTATGCATATGTATATTGCAATATAAATGTGTGCAAAGTAATTTAAACATAAATGATTTAAATGAATATCAATAAAATCAATAATTTCGAGAGAAAATAACTAAAATATGCTATAAACATATGAAATAATGCTCAAGCATGTGAAGTGCAACTTACATGTTTGAACCACAAAATGTATAATAATTTAGTCACATAGGTGAAGACATACCAAGTTCTCTTCTAAGAGCGGTAAACTTTTTTGCATCTAACGGTTTAGTGAAGATATCCGCTAATTAGTGATTTGTATCCATGAAATCGAGAAAGATGTCACCTTTTTGCACATGATCACAGATAAAATGGTGATTGATTTTTATGTGCTTGGTCCGTGAATGTTGGATGAAATTTTTGCTCAAGTCAATAGCACTAGAGTTATCGCATAAGATAGGCATGTGATCATACTTGATTCCAAAATTCAAAAGGGTTTGTTTCATCCATAGAATTTGTGCACAACAAGCACCAATCGCCACATATTCGGCTTCAATGGTAGAGAATGCAACCGAATTTTTCTTTTTGGAACTCCAAGAAACAAGTGAGTGTCCTAAGAATTGACAACCGCCACTAGTGTTTTTCCGCTCGGTTTTACAACCGGCATAGTCGGCATCAGAGTAACAAACTAGGTCAAAAAATGATGTGTTCCTAGGAAACCATAGCGCTTAGTCGTGAGTACCTTTAAGATATCTAAGGATGTTGATATTAAGCGCTATCGAGGTATGATCGGATCACTCCTTTACCTTACCGCAAATAGACCCGATATAAGTTTCATCAAAATCAATTCCTTCCTCTTGGTTATAACCTTGGGCCACTAATCCAGCCTTGTTTCTAACCACGACTCCGGATTCATCAAGTTTGTTTCTAAATACCCATTTTGTGCCTATAATCCTATAGTTTTGAGGTTTAGGCACAAGGGTCCAAACTTGATTTCTTTCAAATTGAACTAACTCTTCTTGCATAGCAAGCATCCAAGATTCATGATGTAGAGCTTCGGAGAAATTCTTGGGTTCAATTTGGGAAAGAAAGGCTAAATTAACATGTTGTTAAAGAGAGTGTCGAGTTCTTACCCCACTCGAAGGATTACCTAAGATTTGATCACTTGGATGATCCTTTTTGTAAGTCCAATCTTTTGGTAAAGCTTGAGAGTTGTTCGAGTTTGATGCATCATTGTTTGCTTCCTTGTCGCCCCCTTGAGAACTGATTGTTGCTCCTCTTGAACAATTTCTTTAGGGTTGTCTTGTAATGTGTCACTTATGTCCAAAGTTCTCATGTCATTGTCCATATCATCTACATTGACAATGTTAGTCCTCTGAAGAAAAAGATTAGTCTCATCAAAAGTAATATTTATGGACTCTTCTACAATCAAAATACTCTTATTATAGACTCAATATGCCATACTATTATTAGAGTAATCAAGAAAAATACCCTCATATATTTTGGAATCAAATTTGCTAAGGTGATCCTTAGTATTTAGAATAAAGCATTTACAACCAAAGACTCTAAAAAAGCTCACCTTAGGTTTCTTATCATTAAAAAGCTCATAAGGAGTTTTTAACAAAATTTTACGCAAGATAACTCTATTGAGAACAAAACAAGCACAATTGACCGCATCCGCCCAAAAGTACTTAGGTAAACCATATTCGTCAAGCATTGTTCTTGCCGCTTCTTGCAAAGACCTATTCTTTCTTTTGGCAACACCATTTTGTTGAGGAGTTCTAGGAGTCGAAAAATTATGCGATATACCAAAATCATCACACAAAGCTCCTATTTTTAAAATTTTAAATTCTTTACCATGATCACTTCGAATGTAGGATATCAAATATCCTTTTTGATTTTGAACACTTTTTGTAAATGAAGAAAACACGTCTAGAGATTCTCTTTGGTAGCCAAAAAGAAAGTCCAAGTAAAGCGAGAAAAGTCATCAACAATAACAAAACAATATGATTTACCACCAAGACCAAGACTAGTAGTAGGGATTGGTCCAAACAAATCCATATGAAGTAATTGCAAGGGTCTAGAAGTAGATACCATTTTCTTCGGTTTGTGAGAGACTTTCTTTTGCTTACCCAATTGAAAAGCATCACATACTTTGTCTTTCTCAAACTTGATCTTCGGAGTCCCCTCACAAGTTCTTTGCTTGAAATATCCTTCAAATGCTACATATGCATGTGTCCAAGTCTTCGATACCAAAGCCAAGATGTTTCACTAATAGCACTAAGACACTTGACATCTTGGTAAGCTAGATCCATCTAATTGTATAGCGTAAACATTGTCATCTCTATTTCCTACCAAAATGGTTTCATTATTCTTCATAGATTGTATAGTACGATGAGAAGCTTAAAAAATTACTCTAAAACCTTTATCACTAAATTGACTAATACTTAGCAAATTATGCTTCAAACTTTCAACATATAACACATTCTCAATTGAATATGGTTCCTTACCGATAGTTCCTTTACCTTTGATTTTTCCTTGTGCGTTGTCACCAAAGGTCACCTTTTCTCCTTCTTTAAGATCGATTGAGGTGAAAAGAGATATGTTGCCAGTCATATGTCTTGAGCATCCGCTATTAAGAATCTACTTCTTGTTACTAGATTTTGCTTTGAGACATACCTATAGACATAAATCAAGAGTGACTTTTGGTATTCATATTTTCTTGGGTCCTTGGGTGTTAGTCTTACATTTGTAATCTTGACCTTTCACAGCTCACATCTTCTTTCTACCTCTAACATAAACAATTCTATAAGGACAATAATTAGTCGTATGTCCTTTTTTGTTGCACCAACCGCAATGTGTAAATGGTGTACAATAGTTCTTTGGCTGTTTTGAATGAATATTCAACCTAGCTTGTTGTTAAAAGATTTTAGGAGGCAAGGCCATCCAAGACCAACTTTGTTTCGGCCAAATCTTTGGCGTCCAAGCATGACATCCAAATTGTTTTGACCATCAACAAATTTTTGAAGACATTTTTTCAAATCACAAATCTCAAGTATTAAATCTTCATTTTGTTTTTCTAAAGCCAAAGTTTTGCAAGAGATTTGTTTTGAGCTAGGAGTGTTAGCAACTAATTCAACCAAGTCATTATTCACATGTTTTACATATAAATGGTTGGAAATGCAATCATTCTTGGCATGCAACTCATTATTTTCCATTCTTAACTTCTCAATTTGCTTATTAGCCTCAAGGAATTTTTTTGATAAAATAATATTTTTCTTAAAAATTTTCTTGAATTCCTCATATAGGCTATCATAAGCATCTTCGAAACTTTCACTATCACTATCATTACCAAAAGAAGAGCTTACCTCATCATTTTCCATGAAGCACACATTTGCTTGTTCATTCTTCTCATCATCTTCATCACTTGAATCAAAGTCACTCCATGTTGGAGTATGTTCGGCATTCATTGCTTTTTCCTTCTCTTTGTTCTCTTTCTTAAAGAGTTGTCTTCTTTTAACTCTTTCTCAAACATCTCTTCTTTCCTTCTTTTCCCTTTTGTATATAGGACAATCGATCTTCATGTGTCCCGGCTTGTGACATTTGTAGCAAAGCTTTTCTTCATTTCTAACATTTTGTTGTCGTCTCCCACCAATCCTTCTAAACCTTAAGAACTTCTTAAAGTTCTTTGCAATCATCACTTGACTCAAGGTTTGAAGAAGAAGCTTTAAGAGCAATTGATGTAGGCTTCTTCTTGACGTCCTCTTGATCGAAAGATTTGAGTTGCATTTCGTACGTCATTAGAGAACACACCAATTCATCAAGAGGAAAGATGTTTAGATTCTTTGATTCTTGAATGGCGGTGATCTTTGCATCTTGAATGACGGTGATCTTTGCATCTCAAGCTCTTGGTAAGGACCTAATCACCTTTCTTACGAGATCACCATTAGTAAATTCCTTACCTAATTGCTTCAAAGGATTCACAATGTTAGTGAAACGAGTATTCATATTCGTAACGGATTCATTTGGAATAACTCATAATCTCTAAACAATAAGTTCATTTTGGAATCTCTAAGAAATGAAGTTCCTTCATGCGTAACTTGTAGAGTATCCCAAATACTCTTAGCCGAATTACACATAATGACTCTATTGAGCTCATTAGTGTCTAAAGCACAAATAAGAAAAAAATTTGTTCTAGCATTCATACAAATCATCTTCTTGTCATGATCATTATAATCCGATTTGGATTTAGGCTCCTCAACCTTGTCAACCACCTTTGTTGGAACGAATGGACCATTCTCAGCAATATCTCACATCTCATAGTCTTGAGTCTTTAGGTAGATTTTCATCTTAACTTTTCACACACTATAATTTCTCCCACCAAACAATGGAGGCCTAGTGGTAGAACTACCCTCCATTCCCCCAACGTAAGCCATGATCGATTAACTTACTTAGCGTTACCCAATATATCAAGAGCCGAGGCTCTGATACCATTTGAAACCAATAAAATAACCCTAGGGGTGAATATGGTTTTGACTACTTTAAAAATAAACAAATGATCACAACAAAATTAGAGGAATTATGAAGAACACTTAGATAGCTTCAAATAACAAACCACAATCACAAAATCTCAAGTAAGCAAGCTAACCAATCTCAACAATAGTAAGAGACAATAATGTAAAGAGAGAAGAGTTTAGAGATACTTTATGCTTGAGATTTAGATGGTTCGGCTCGAATTACCCTCAAGCCTACGTCCACCCCTTCAAGGAAATCCCTTGAAAGGCCCTAGAATCCACTAGAATGATCTTTCTTACGGGTCAAGCTTGAACCTCTTACAATCCCTTGATGCTATGCTCACATCAAGAACAAACTTTGACAATCCCAAAGCTCCAAAGCTTGACAACCCTAAGCTTTGATACAATAAACTTTAGATGAAGAATTGTGTACAAAGATTCACTCTTAAGAAGTAGATGAGTACAAGTTTAAGCTCTAGAGCAATAGATATGAGTGTATGATGACTTATGAAAGTGTATATCTCTCAAATATAAGCTCACAATAAATGCTATCTTGAAATGGATGAGAAAACAATGGAAACCAAGAGAGATTGAACAATTGCTTTGATCTTTGAGAATATGTAAGGTAAGAAGGCTTTGAATGCAATTGATGAATCAAAACTATGCCCAAGATGAGTATTTATAGGTGTGGGAATGAATATAACCGTTTGGAATTAGGTGGAGCATTAAATGCTTCAAACGGTAAACGTAGTCGACTGCATTGTGCCATTGCAGTCGACTGTAATCCCAAAAGTAGCCGTTGGAAATTCAAATGTTCAACTTACAGTCGACTGTAATAGGCTACTGGAAGTATTGCAGTCGACTGTAATACCTCACTTCCCAACTTCCAGTTGACTGCATTCCAATGCAGTCGACTGTATTGCTGAAAATGCAGTTTTCTTGTTTTCAAAACATGAAAATGTTTTATGCATGCAAGGAAAACCTATGGGCAAGTTCTAGGTTCCAGTCATCGATGCGATCATCTCTCTATGCTAGTTACAAAGAAGAGAATAATAAAATTCAATCGACGAATTTCTTCTTTGATGCGTTCCATTGAGTGTCTTTGATCAATTTACTCTTCTAATTGTCCGTTTGCATGAGTACGAGATTGTACCTATTTCTTCATCAACTCAATGCATGTTAGACAACATAATTATCAATGTTAGTTATCATCAAAACCAAATATAATCCTAAGTTAAATAACCGTAGGGTTAACAGTTAATTTTTTTACTACACCATGACACAAACAATTCACCAAGGAATTGGCAAGTGCCACTGCTGCTTTTTTGGTGAACCAGACATCTGTTGAATTGGAATAAAAGCCAACTTAATCAAAAAATTAGGTGGATGTCCCTAATTGATAGTTTTAGACAAGTATTTAGATATGTGTTTAACTGCTATAAGCTGGGTTCTTTGAGGCATGCTTGGAAACGGGCACAAATATATACACTAAACATAATATCTGGCCTAGATGCAATAAGATATAATAAACTACCAATCATGCCACGATAGAGTTTGTGATCAACATTTTTACCATTTTCATCTTTAAAAAGATTGACACCGGGAGAAATAGGAGTACCTCTAGGTTTAGTATTATCCATACCAAACCTTTTTAACAGCTCACATGTGTATTTGGATTGATTTATTAAGAGTCCTTCCTTGGACTGCTTAATTTGAAGGCCTAGGAAAATGTGAGTTCTCCCATCATACTTATCTCGAATTCTCTGCGCATATTCTCAGCAAACTCTTGGCACAGATCATCGTTAGTGGCTCCAAAAATAATATTATCAACATAAATTTGAATAATAAGGATATAAGAATATTTAGATTTGGTGAAGAGAGTTATGTCGACTTTGTCACGAGAGAATCTATGACCAATGAAAAAGTTGTTGAGACGGTAGTACCAAGCTTGAGGAGCTTGTTTAAGACCATACAATTCCATTTTCAGTTTAAGACATTTCATTTTCAAAACCTAGAGGTTGTTTGACAAAAAAAATATTCCTCCTGAATGATCCCAATTAAGAAGGCACTTTTCACGTCCATTTGATAAAGTTTGAAATTTACGTGACATGAAAAATGTCAAAAGTATTCGGAACTGGGGTAAAGGCGTCAAAATCAACCCCTTCAACTTGATTGTATCCCTGGTGCCACTAATCTTGCCTTGTTTCGACAATGTGGACATTCTCGTCAAGTTTGCTTCGAAAAACGCACTTGGTGCCGATGACCTTTTGCTGAACCAGAGGCGAAATTATAGTCCGAACATTGCTTCTTTCAAACTGATGAATTCTTCTTTCATGCAAAGAATCCACCCAACATCTTTAAGAGTTTCATGAATATTTTTCTGCTCAATTTGATAAAGAAAAGCAAAATCAACACAAAAAAAGATGTACAAAAAAACGAGTAGTTACCCCCATGTTCAATGTTACCAATCACTTGCTCCTTTGGGTGGTTGGATGAGTATCTCCAGCTCTTGGGAAGAGATTGAGTTTTATCATTTGCTTTTTAGATGGATCTGAGCTACCTCCTATTGGACTGTGCGGCTATAAGCCATATAACTTAAAGCCATGGTTTGAAGGAAAAATTAGCCTCAAACCATAAGATAAAATAATTCCCCAGAGCCAAATGGATTTTGGGCCTTTGGTATATATTTTTCATCGGTGTATGGAATATACACCACAAACTTTCTCATTGAATCTAACCTTATTCTTGACATCATGTGGGCATTGATTTTGTCATCACCTGCTATTGGTTTTTTTGATTTCACATAACCACATATACATATTTTGCAAGAAGACATGTTTTACATCCGCCAGCAGCTTCTCACGCCATTTATTGGTAGAATCCTCACAACATCTCATTGATCAAGACACTATTTTGGATAGAAAAATCCAAATCCTGCCGCAACTATTTTCTCTCTGCTTGGGTGGTGCTATATTTATTTTCTTTATCTTTCGGCAGTGAAGTGGTGCGATACTGATGGCTTGAAGAGATTTGGTTATTTGATTGGATATGTCCTCTATTCAAATTTGATTACAATTTGTGAATCAACAGATCGTTGGCTACAAGAATCATATTGAATCTTTTGATCAGAAACCACTCGAACTGGTAATGGGGCTGCAATTTTTGGTCAGTTTTACCTACTTTAATTTATTCGTTTCTTAATTTGGTGAAATTACATATGGCTTCTAAGGCTGCTAGTGTTGAACTTAGCAAAACTGAAAAACTTAATGGGAATAATTTTCTCAACCTGGAAGTGTAGGATTAGGCATATCTTATTTCAAGATAAAGTTGAATACGTGCTAGATGTGTCTTACCCTAAAGAGCCACCTCTTAGAGCTGGGGAGGCTACTAGAAAGGCTTTTGATCGTTTTGTTAAAAATGATAAATTGCCTAGATTGACCTGGTTGACTTTTATAGAACCAGACGTAAAAGTAATTTATTAGGAATATAAAACTGCTAAAGAAATATTTGTGCCATCATTGAAGCTTATGGCACTACTTCCAATACTTACATCTGACTCCTAATTGAAAAATGCAATGGTATTGTGATGAAATAGGGTGAAAGTATTATAGATCATGTCAATAGGTTATTGGTGATAGCAAAAGAATTCGTAGCTTTAGGTAACCCTATTCTGGATAAAATGCAATTCTCTACTGTCTTGTCTAGCATGCTAGATTCATAGGATCCTGCTGTTATATCCATAAATGTGTCTGGCCAGGTTTTGACTATGAAAAATTTGCATATGTTGCTAGGATTAAAAGCTGAAAGAAGAGTTAAAAAGAAAAAGAATGAATTACATTTTGTAGCTCCTGCTTCTAATTTTAATACTGGTTCTACATCTTATAATGCTCCTGATATTTTTAAACCAAACTCTTTTTCTAATACCCCTAACGCTCTTAAACCTAGAGGTCTTTTAATTTGCGTGGTTTCGGCATTACTTCTAGCTGATTGTGATTCTCGATCTTGGTGGATGGATTCTGATTCTTCTTGCCATGTGGCAAAGACTAGAGAGAATTTTGTAGTGATGAAAAGATGTTAAAGTGGCGACCACAAGCTTTATACGGGAAATGACGCGTACTGTGATGTGCTTGGTGTTGGTACGCCGAACATTCCGTTGCCTGGACAGAATAATCTCATCTTGACGGATGTTCTCTACGCGTCTAATATGAGGCGCAATTTTCTTTCTGTGCCACACATCGATGAGAAGGGTTTTGAACTACATTTTAGGTCTTCCAAAGTTTTTATTGGGAAGCATGGGCGTATTCTCGTTTGAAAACTTTTGATGGTAATGAAAATGTTGCTAGTTGTTCTGCTTACATTGATAATTGTTACAATGTGGATGTTGATTTTGTTTTATGGCATATGAGATTGGATCACTCAAATTACAACAAAATCAAAAAGATGGCTCGAATAGGGATAATACCTAACCTGAAGTTAGATCTAAACCATGTGAATCTTGTCTAAATGGTAAAATGGTTAGAAAGCCTTTTAGATAAATAGATAGATCCAGAGAACTGTTAGAATTAGTACACTTTGATATTTGTGGTCCTTTAAATGTCGAAACTCACAAGAAAATAGAGTATTTTATTACGTTTATTGATGATTTCTCTAGATATGGGTATGTTTATTTGCTTAAGCATAAATCTGATGCTTTAGAGATATTTAAGCAATACAAAAAAGAGGCTGAAAATGAATTAGGTAGAAAAATCCAGGCACTTAAGACTGATAGCATTCGAGTTGTCTCCAAAAGTGACTGGACCACCATCCTTCAGAATGAGGTATGTGAAGAACATATGATCAGCGATAATGTGTCTTGAGCATCCAATGTCAAGAATCCACTTGTTTGTGTCCGCTCTTGCTTTCAAGCATACCTACAATATATTATGGTTTTGAAGCTTTAGGTACCCATACTTTCTTGGGTCCTGTAAGATTAGATACAAGAAGTCTTGACACTCAAACTTGCTTCATTTTACGACTATGGATAGAAGATGATTGTTGATTTTTAACTAACATATTCGAGCAATTTTACATTAAATGCCATTTATTATTACAAAGTGTAAATGGTGAACAAGAAGTTAGATTTTTAGCAAGTAATCCTTTTGCTTCTTTGAAGGATCATAACCAATATCGCTTTTTTCAAAGACATATTTTTGTCTTCCTAAAATCACATCCGAATTCTTTCTTCCTTGTGTAAATTTTGAAAAAGTAAAATTTATTGAATAGAAAACCACATCCATATTTTTGAATAGAAAAAGTTCCTAATTTGGATTTTAAAAGCTCATTTTCTGAAGAGGTTTTTACATACTTGAGAGACATGAATTCTAAAGAAAAATTTGAGTTTTCCTTCCGAGAAGCAATCAGATCATTTTTCAAGAATTCTGTTTCCTTAGCACGAAACTCAACTTTTCATCTAGATATTCTTTTTCATTAGCCAACTCTTCAACATTGTTGATCAAAGAAAGGGTCTTCTTATTTAGAGCATTGTTTTTAAGCTTCAATTTTCCGTGCTTCTCACTTATTTCAAGGAAGGCTATTTCTAGTTTATCATGATAAAAAAAAATTAAAGAAGGAATTAAGTTAGAAGTTACCTTATTTGATTGATTATCCTTGGCCATAAAGCATAATTGAGTTATTTCATCATTTTTGTTGACTTTTTTTTTTATCACCTTCATCTGAATCATCCCACACCAGCAAGGCTTTTCGAGGATTGAACTTCTTTTCCATATTCTCTCTGCTACTGCTGCTTGTTGACTTGTTCTTGAGTTGCGGGCAATATTTCCTGATATGTCCAGTCCTACCATACTCGTAACAAGCATCAGATTTTTCTCTCGCACTCCAGTCACTGTTGCCTCTTTGTTGTGACTGAGTTGGCTAACTTCTTCTCATTTTTCCATCTCTTCGATTTGCAAGAAATTTTTTGAATCTTCGAGTGGTGAGAGCAATTTCATTGTCAGATTCATCGCTTCTTTTCTCAAGTTTATGAGAGGCTTCAGATTTAAAGGCTAGGTTCTTCTTTTTTGAAGTGGTCTCTTCATCATCATGAATCTTCATTATAATTTCACGAGTCATCAAAGATCCCACTGATTTTTTCAGCTTAAGCACATTCAAATCTCTGGCTTTTTGAGTTGCTGTAACTTTGCCCTCCCATCTCTTAGGAAGGTATTGGAAAACTTTTCTGACCGTCTCATTTTGAGGTTACACATTTTCAATAGCTTTAGTCCATTGTGATGAGAGTGAACTTAGAGTACATCTCATTTATGGACTCATTCTCCTTCATCTCTTAAAGGCCTCGTATTGTTGCACCAACATGTTGATCTTGGTTTCCTTAACTTGATTTGTTTTTTCATGAGTGACTTCTAACAACCTTCATATCTCTTGAGCTATATTACAAGCTGAATATCTATTATACTCATTTATATCGAGATCACAGCTAGTGATATTCTTTACTTTGTCATCCATAGAGAAGAGATTTGCCCCTGAAAGATTCATTTCAAGGATTCTTTTTGGAATCTTACTTTTGTCTTAACCATCCTTAATGGGAACAAGCGGACCATGTTCAATGAAATGTCACACATAAGGATCTTACTTCAAGTAGCTTCTCATCCGATTCTTCCTATAGCTATAGTTATCATTCTGTTCAACATAGGTGATCGATTTGCTGTTGAACCTTCTTCCATAATTGAATTTCTAACTCTAGATGATTAAGTCACAAAAGAAATAACAGAGCACAAAGCTCTGATACCACTTATAGGTCACTAAATACACCTAGATGAGGGTGAATATGTATTTATAGATCTAAGTACGAGCTTAAAAACTTTAACTAATAAGATAATTGCAATCAAGGATCGACATAGATTTATACTGATTCAGTCCCATCTGCCTACGTCCAGTCCCCCAGCACTCCACACAAGGGAGACCTATTTGAGCCTTCCACTAAGCCACTAGCTTTGGCTGCTAGCTCAAACCTTAGTACAATTCAACAAACCTCTTCAAGGTTTCCAACAATTACAAGTGAATAAAAGATTACAATTGAAATACAACTTACACTCCTCAAAGAGTAGATATTGTAATGAAAAACAAATGAACTAAGTTTTCTTAGGTGAAAAGATTTTAATCTCAAAGAGCTTAACCAAGAAGCTTGCTTGACAAGAACTCAAATAACAAACTCTCACACAAAAGCAAGGGATTTTAAAGATGTAAGTATATGTTGAGAGAGAGTTTTTAGATAGAGATATTAGAGAGATTTTTGGAGATCAGATTAGTGAGTAATAAACTCTCTAATTGTCTCTTTTATACTTTGGAGGGTATGATCGTTGAATAACATTTAGTGAGACAAGACAGAAAAATATTAAATGATTTTTTAAAAAATCATTAGGATAAATTGCACCCTAGAAATATTTAGAACACATTGAAAAGATCGGTCGAATAAATGTCAGATTCATTCGGATGAAAATGAAGAATAATGAAATGTTTGAGTCTTTGAAGAAATCGGTCGAATGAACATTGAATTCATTCGGATGAAAATAACAAGACCATTTTTTTTTTGCATCTGAATAAATCGTTCGAGTGTTTGCAAAAATGATCGAATGAAAAAATCTTTCGGACAAAACCAAATCCACTGAAAGAAATCGGTCGAACATTGCTAGAAAAACATCGAATGAAAATTGAGACAAAAATAATGTTTTGGACAGAATCGTTTGAATGAAATGAATTCATTCAAATGAAAAGCTTCTTATTAATCCAAGCTTTTCGTTTCAGCCCATTTCGATTTTCTGGTTGATCTTTAAGAAAGCTTAACTTAAAATAATTTACAAGCAATAGAAAAGGAATCTGGTCTAAGTCCAAAGTTGTCATCCAAAGAGAGATCCATGATGTTCGAGTTTGACGTTTTCTGAAATGATACTTTAAAACACTGCTAGATTAATCCTTAGATATAGATTGGAGTCATCAAAATAAATAATCTAGACCCGTAGGTCAACACCACATACTCACACCACACACGCACAGACACACACAAACAAGGCGCAAACTGGGACCAACACTGACCGCCATCTATTGTAAGAAAATTCTGACAGCTACCCGTTGGTCACCACCTGGCACTGTTGAAAATTTTTGACAGTCACTGTTGTCACCTATCACCGCCTTCTTATCACGGCAATCATCTCTTCCCACCACCTCTACGAAAATAAATAAAATAATTTTTGTTAAAAAAATTACTAGTTTAAACTAATGAATTTAGAAACTAGATGGTTGATTCGTATACAATTGGTTATAAAGTGAGTTGGATCTAAATGAGATGGTACGGAGTAGGACATGGTGGTTCAATTAAAGATAGTACAATATAGGGCTTAAAGCAAATGGGATGGGACAGAGGCACTCCATATTGCCATTTTACCAAATATACTTTGGTGGTAAAATAATGTTATAATAATAATAATATATTTCGTATTACTCTTCAACAGTAACTTTTATCAATAAAATTGTTACAGCTTGCACCAGAGAGAATTCTTAATTTTTTGAGAATAAAGAGATTCCTTATTATACCTGAGCAAGACTTAGAGGCCATTTGAGATTGATTCTTAAAACTAGATTTTGATTAAATCAGAATCAATTTCTAAAATTAGCTTTTAATCCATTTTAGACATAACAAATTAAAAATTGTTGAATGTGTTTGGATAAAAAGAAATTAAAGTAGATTTAGTGTAGCAAAATTACCATATAGTGTATTCAAACTGAAATTAAAATTTAATGATATTTATATGTAAGGATAATTTAGTAAATTTCTTAGTCAAACCCGATTCTCTAAAACTGATTAAATCTTAATTCAAGAAAATGAGATTATGAATTTAATCAGTTTTGAGCACATTGGAGCAAATTTAATCACTTTACTTTTTTTTGCCAAATACTTCAAAACTAATTTAATCAGGTTTGACCAATTTAGAATCAATCTCAAACATCCTCTCAATGTACAAAGCACCTAGCTGTCAATCAATAATATTAACGTACACGTTTATCTTTGTTACACCCCCTAGTTGACGTGAAATACATGAATTTTTTTCTCTAATTAATACATATTTTAAAAATTAATTATCAATTTACTTATTTTTTAAACTTATTTACCTGCATATCACATTTTTAAAAATCGCTGGTTGAAATCACAATTTCAAGGTAGAAATCGCTGTTTGAAATAACAATTTCTACCTTGAAACAACGATTTACAGTAAAAATAAAGAATAAATCGTTATTTGAAACAACGAAACATCGATTTCTTCCTTAAAATCGTGATTTCAAATAATAATTTATAAAAATATAATATGCGAATAAATACGTTTAAAAATGAAGTATATTAATTACGGAAAAAATTCTGAAATACACCGCATCCTTTTCCAATCCAATATACTCCCCGAGATTCGAATCTACGTTTCCATTCCTACGCACTCCCCTACCTTCGTGGGACGCGACCGCAATCATCTACCGTCCAATCCCCATCCAAATCAACCGGAATCTACACATCTGACGGCCCCCACCGCTTACACACCGCATCACCGTAGTCACCCCAAAAGATCTCCCATCTTACCCGACTCCAGCGTTCACTGCCCAAAGTGCCAAACTGACGTTAATTTTTAATTTGCAGACGAACTTCTCTCGAAAATTCGGTTAACCGTCGTTCGTCTTCCCTTCTCTCGCTCTCTCTCTCTCTCTCTGTGCGTGTGTTTCTCTCTCTCACAGCTTTTTGTTGCAAGAAGAAGAGGAAGATGATGATGTTAGCCATGGAGGAGGCTTGCTCCTGCGCGATCATGTGTATTAGGGTTCATGAAGCGCTCGCCGTCGATCAAATAGCCCGCTGGTTTCCTAAAAACTCCATACAGAGTACGCAACGGAGTTGTTGTAAGTTTAGGATATGTTAAGTTCCTTAATTTTCGGATTTCGTACATCGCAACTTCGTTTGTAGTTCAAGTCGAAGTTTGAAGAACCGAGCTTTTCAATCTGCAAGGTTTCAGTTAAGTTCCTGCTAATATTTTTCGAAGTTGATGCCACGTGTCGTGAAATTGGAGGTCTAGATTGCACTCTTGCGGAAATTAGGGTTTGGTACTTTGAAATGGCGGGAATTTGGGAATTAGGGTTTCCTCTCGTGAAAATTGGAGCCTCTTGTGTCAATGTTTGTAGGTAGAATTGTGAATTTCGTGTAAATCTATATAGTTTAAGCAAGTTTTAAGTTTGAAAGTTAGTGTTTGAAGTTGTAGAATGGCGGGAAGGAGGGAATTGGGGTTTGAAAGAATGGGTGCGTGTAGTCTGAGGGAGCAATTGGCCAAGACAACTCTGCGGAATGTGAGGTTGCAGGGGCACAAGTATGTTGAGCTTAGGGAAGATGGGAAGAGGCTTATATTCTTCTGTACGCTGTGTCTCGCTCCATGTTATAGTGATTCGGTGTTGTTTGATCATTTGAAGGGTAGTCTACACTCGGACAGGTATGCTGCTGCAAAAGCAACTTTGTTGAAGCCGAATCCTTGGCCTTATAATGATGGTGTGCTTTTGTTTCATGATCCATCTGATGAGGATAAGGATGATAAGAACGTACTGGTTTTAAATGCTAATAGAGTTAGGCTGTTAGACACTGAGAGGGATGACGACAATGACCTTGCTATTGTTTGTGTTGGTGAGACATTGAAACCCGTCACTAATGGCCGCGTTCCTCGTGATGGACTGTGTTCTGAGAGATATTCAGACTCCATAGTGGAAACTAATTGTGATAGGACTTGTTACGATGCAGATTTGAATGGTGATGTTGAGGGTTATCAATTGGTTGTTCCAGGTGTTCTGCATAAAGATGAAGTTTCCGATTTGGAAGTTACGTTCACAGGGGTTGGAAAAATTGCTGCTAGGTTGTCTGAGAAGGATGGGGGTTCCGAGTGGATTACTCGAATATGGTGTGAATGGTTGGGGAAGAAGGAATCTAATAATGTTGAGGCTCATATGATTCCGCAACATGACTTTGCTGTTGTTACCTTCACATATAACTATGATTTAGGAAGAAAGGGGTTGCTAGATGATGCCAAGTACTTGCTTCTGTGTAGTCCTCCTCCAGAAGCTGAGGGCTCTAGAAAGAAAAGAAGGAAGTCTTTTTCTGATCCTGAAGATATGAGTGAATCCTTGAGCAATCAATATGATTCTTCTGGCGAAGAGTCTCTATCTTCTGATAACTCCAATTCAATGTTGCTGTTAAATGGATGTGATGATGAGCTCATGCATTCCAGAGTTATATCAAGCAAAACTTTAAGGAGAGAGTTGAGGCAGCAGCAGCGTGTAGCTGCTGAGAGGATGTGTGATATATGTCAACACAAGATGCTTCCGGGTAAAGATGTGGCATCACTTCTGAACAGGAAGACTGGTAAACTTGCCTGCAATAGCAGAAACGTGAATGGGGTATAAGTTTCAGCACATCTCCTCTCTTTTATTCCATTGAAGTTATTCGTCAGTTGATAGTGTGCTTACAGTTCTTTCTCGTGCGTAGTAGTATCTGTTGTGGCTTATTACTCGTCCAACATCCAAATTTTGTTGTTCACTGCATATTGAACTTTTTGATGTGCAGGCTTTTCATGTCTTTCATATATCCTGCCTCATACACTGGATACTTCTCTGTGAGGTAGAATCATATTCAAAACAGTTTACGGGCCCAAAAGAAAAACGCCGATCTAGGAGAAAGAGTGGAAACAAGATCAATGAAATGGGAAAGAAAGGGAAGCTTGAAGCTGCAAGGAAGCAAATCTATTCTGTGTTCTGTCCGGCATGCCAGGGCACGGGTGTAAATATTTTTGAGGAGGACCTGGAGAAACCAACCGTTCCTCTTTCCGAGGTTTGCAAGTTATTGCCAGTATTGCTGTCTTTTTTCTTTAAGAAATTTGTTTAGGTCTTCTATTGTGCTCTGTGTTATATTGTTCCTTTGTATCTCCTATGAGGAAATTGATTTGGAAAGCTTCTTTAAAAAGAGATCTTTGTCTTTTCAGATGTTCAAATATAAAATCAAAGCGAGTGATGCACGTAGAGCGTGGATGAGAAGTCCTGAAGAATTATCAAACTGCTCAATTGGCCTTCATTTCCCTTCTCAGTCTGATGGAATATTTCAGGTTCTAATATTTCTAACAAAGAAATTTTTATTTTTGATTAAAAACGAAAAGGCAACATATTGGAGTATCTTTTGCTTCTTTTTCGAAGCTGTTTTAAGTTTTTTGTTGAGGAAAAAGACAAATTAATCACGTGAACTGAAATTGTCTTTCATTGACTTAATCTCAGGAGAAGGTTTCCCCATTAAAGTTGCTGCACTTTTATCGAGCTGATGAATGCAGCTTGAGACGAACAACTTCAGAATCATGCAAGTAAATCATTTATGTTATAATAATGTAGAATATGTAACAAGTATGTTGTGGTCTTAACAAATATCTGTAAGCTGTTGTAAATGTCGTCATTCTAACAAAGACCATGAGCGCAGTATTAGTTGAAATAAGGACACAGTGCAATGGAACACTTGTTCTGTATGATATTATTCTTGTGTAGTATACGTATATTCAGCATCACATATTGGCCTTCATATAAAAGAGCTTATGCTTGTGTTACTGAGTTGGCAACTTACAGTGTTTCTACATTTCTTTCACCGGAACTCTTAGTACTGCACTATTGTTTGTTGCATTTGCTTACCTTTTCGACCGTAGCAAGCATTTTTATGTCTGCATTGACTGCAAAAGAAGATAATCTTATGCTGAGAACTCAGAAGTTCATCGAAATCACGTACACAATGAAATAAACTTGGTAGAACATGTAATTAGTAGTTAAAATTGGAAGTCCAATTTCCTTTAGGCACAGTGTTTTGTGTATTCTTTATTTCATGTGCTAAAGGTTTTTTTTTTGTGCAGTAATAAACAACAAGTATATTTAAGAGTTTTGCTTTACCCTCCCCAGACCCCCCACTGGCGTGAGCCTTGTGAACTGGACGGCCCGTTGATCAATCCAAGCATTTGGTGTTTATTAGGAATCAAGCTTATTATCCTTTTCCAACTGCAAGCACCATTTTGAATCCAAATTAAATTTCAGTTAGGCTGCAAGCAACATTATAAAGAGAAATGTCTAATCCAAGTAGTTGAAAAGAACTGTTCTCTCATTCACTTTTTAATGGTGCTTGCAGTATATGATTACAAGTTCCTGGTAAATTGTCTTCCAGCTACACTGCAAACAAGCTGTTCAGGCTCGGCTTGCTGCTCAGAGGCCTTGTCTGTGTTGCATGACTTAAAGTCAGCTAGGGTTTACTCAGTTCTACTTAAGAAATTTGTGTATCCAAGTCATAAATACAGATATTTTGCATGTCTGTGGTTCATAGAAATCAGAATTCTTTTCTCCACAGTCCACAAAGTTCATCAGTTCCTCAAATATTTAAATAGGATCTATATGCATCATATTTCTACTCTTGAGAGAAGAGCATAACGATGTATGTCACTACAATATATACAGAGAGTTTAAGAGAGATTTTTTATCAGTAGGTTTACCTCGTAGCAGTGTTGGTGACTGCGTTTACGTATCATATTTCTACTCTTGAGAGGAGCATAACGATGTATGTTACTTCCTATGAAGCACCGGTGCGGCACTTAGGGTGAAGCACCGGCACCGGATACGAGTCGGGTGCGGGTGCGCCTCGGGTGCGGCACCGGTGCGTGTCCAACTTTTTTTTTCTATTTTTTTAATTTCTTAAATCCAGGGTGCGGCTCGGGTGCATATCGGCTCAGATCTGTGACCACCGGCGACGACCATCAGAAACTTCGGCGACCACCAGAAACTTCGGCGACCACCGGCGATCTGAGAGGAGACATCAGAGAGAAGAGGTAGAAGTAGCAGAAGAAGAAGAGGAAGGAGAAGGAGAAGGGAACTTACCGGCGATCCACTACGGCGTGCGCCGTTCGCCTTCGCCGTCGCCGTGCGCTTGCTGCCAGAGAAGAAGGAGAAGGAGTCGATTTGTGCCAAGGAGGAGTCGGTGTGTTGATGTTACCTATGTTTTGGTTTTCTGACTTTTGACTTTTTGCCACCTAGTTTTGTTATATTATTAAAGAAACCCAATTGTTAAGTTATTACTTAAACGAACCCCAATATTTCAATGAAATAACAGTGATACCACATAAAAACTTTATAATGTTCAGTTCTTCAATTTTAATATTATAAATCAACCCATTAAACTTAACAAATTCTTACAAATTTGGTTGAAAGCTTTAAAATTTACAAAAGAATCCATTAAACTTAAAAACTCACTAATTTAGTTGGAATATTAATATCTTTTCACATATATCAAACACGTATATTATGATTATTAAGATTTAAATTGTTTAAAAATTAAATACTAAGTATATATAATTAAAAAAAAGGGCTAATTACACCTATGTCCCTGAGGTTAGGGGGTAATTACAGTCAAGGACAGTTTTAAAATGTAACATTCCGTGACCAAACACTTTTAAAATGTATCAGACGTGTTCATCCGTTAGGGTTCCGTCCAAAAATTGTACTTTTTTAATGATGTCAGCAATACGTATTTTTAAAATGACGATACTACCCCTTTATATACAGAATAGTTTAAAATTTTTAAATTAAGATTTTAAGCTTTAATTTAAACATTAGGGTTTCAAAACCCTAATTTACAAATTAGGGTTTCAATCTGTCATTTCTTAATTAGGGTTTCAATATGCTAATTAGGGTTTCAAACCCCTAATTTGCAAATTAGGGCTTCAAAACCCTAATTTGCAAATTAGGGTTTCAATCTGCAATTGCAAATTGGGGGGGGGGGGGGGGCGATGGAGCTGTTGGCATGGAATGAGGGAGTGGGTTGCTGTGGGGGAGGAGAGAAGATCTGGAGTCGGGAATCGAAGCTCTGATCGGTGATTTGTGACCAGAACTCGTACAGTTCATCCCAGCGGATCTTGTCGATCTTCAACCTTCGTCTTCTGCTGTGGGGGAGGAGAGAAGATCTGGAGCCCTTGAAGCGCTTTCTGGGCGCCCGAATGAGTGCGATCGAGCTGAGTGCGCTGCCGACGAATCGCTCTCGCGGCCAGGGCCGAGTCCAGATCGCCACAAGCTCCTCCTCCCATGACGACGTTTTGCAACGATGAAGACGAAGCAGACAGTGCACGTGCCACCTGCCCGTGGCTTCACGAAAACCGCCGGGGAAGGAGAGGCAGGCGGGGTGCGGCGCCGGGGTGGGTGACGGCGAAGGGGAAGGGGTGCGGCGCCGGGGTGGGTGACAGCGAAGGGGGATGCAGATGGGTCGGGGGGGTGGGGGGTGGGGGGTGGGGGGGGTTAAGAGTAAAGTAAAGTCTTTCTTTTCTTTTTTTTAATGAAGTAATGACATTAGAAAAGAAATAAGGTTCCAACTGAGGGGTAATACAGTCTTTTCATCAAAACCGTTAGGATTTTTAGGGTTCCGTTTGGTCAACGGACATAAGTGTAATTTGTCCAAACTATTGTCCTTGCATATAATTACCCCCAAACCTGAGGGACATAGGTGTAATTAGCCCATAAAAAAATATTTATAAAATATGCCATATCCCCGCCGCACCCGTATCCTAAATTTTTAAAAAATGCCGTATCCGCGTATCCACACCCTTGTCCTTGTCCGTGCTTCTTAGGTCACTTCTGTATTATACAGAGAGTTTAAGAGAGATTTCTGATCAGTAGGTTTACCTCATAGCAGTGTTGATGACTGCGTTTACGTGCGTTGTTGAGCACAGTTGCTTCCAGACTGAGTCACTCAAGCTCGTTGCGGCAAGTTTCCCAGTTGATTGAAGCTTGTGTTATGTCCGTTTTACCTAACGAGACAATCCAATCGGGAGTGGAGCTTGAGTTGTAGGGTTTTTGTTCGTGCTCATTACAGTGTAAAGCATATCGAGTGAGTTTGGACCACGCTGAATAAAGTGACGGGCTAAACAAGTCAATCTTGATCAAGCCTCTACATGAGCAGCCTCTGCGTTCATATGCATGAATGTAGCTCATGTACTTTGCATATTTAGAGACGCAATCACTTAAAAGTGTTTTGAGGTCATGATGTTGAGGCTCAATGACAATAATGAAAATGATAAATTGTGATACTGCGATGGACGAACAAGACAACTCGAGAAACCACAGTTCTTTCAAAATATAGTTCTTGCGGAGAAAATTAATTTGCTGAGATAGAATTAAAGATATCAGCAATCTATGCAGAGTACCTGGAAGTTTCGACCAAGAAGAATTTAAATGAAACGTTATAATGGTCCATCAGGGCTTTACTAGTTTCTCGAGGCTGTCAAAGGAAACAACCTCTGACAAAGCCAATGAAAATGAGGAATCTCCTTATTCATGGGCCAGTAGACCAGATAGACGACGACTAGATTGTCCCCAGAGAGACATGCTAACATAGAGCGAATTGATTGGGGCAGGACATATAAGGTATTGAGTAAGTTGGATCTTTTCTTTATCATTTATCCCAAGTCTAATCCACTTGACGAATATGACTCACGTGAAATACACCAAATCTCCTGTTGAGGAGTCTTTCATCTTGGATTTTTTGTGCTCATATCAGTCTTAATACAAACCGTGTGCCTCTTGTCTAGTAGAGATGAGTACTGCATAAAGCCAAATTGTTTATAGGGAGCTTGTTTCCTTGCGACCTTACTTCCAGTATATTACAATGAATCTCTGTAGTGCAACTAATATATGCGCTACTGCTTGTGCTGTTGTATTCTCAGAAGGATAACAGTTGCCGCCTCTTTGCTCTTGTGATAAGTGCCTCTCTGACCATGTGAAATAGTCTGCTAGTCTCTTAACTCTCTGCCTGAACATCTAATGGATTGTCGTAGTTCTTTTATTTACCTTGATCCTTTTATAATAATCGTATCTATGTCCCCGTGCTCAGGTATGTGTCCATGGAGTTTATTCGTATACATTTGTTAGCAGGGTTGCAATTGTAACCCATTCCTGGCGGATCTAACTGTATTAGCATAAAAGAGTTCTTTCTCCTGTTCAGCTGCATTTACGTAGAAGAAGGTGACAGTATTTATGAGTATTTTGCGCTTTACCATGTGCTATTTTCTTTCTGAAGTACTGTATAATCACAGCTCTCTTTAGCGTTGTACACCCATTCTGCAAAGTGGAATGTAGAGTGCGACTGGATGATTTTATGTGGTAGTGTCAAAGTAGATGTTTGAGCTATATCATCCTACAACCCATTTTGCAAAGTGGAATGTAGAGTGAGACTGGATGATTTGATGTGGTAGTGTCAAAGTAGATGTTTGAGCTATATCATCCGGTGACTTGGATTTGATACTGTCTTGACAACTTTCCTGGGCTATTACATCTCGCCGGAGGGTCCTTATCTGTTCAGCTTATAACTTTGTATGTCAATGCTTTGTTTGACGCACCACCTACTTGCTGAGCTTTTTGGTTTGTATGCGTATGTGCATCCGTTGTCACGTGTTACTTCGTTTTTGAAGTTACTAGAGGACTCATGCTACATGCCTCTGTTCCAGCTGTACTATTTATTAGAGCTCAGAGCTTCCCTTTTTAAGCGAGATTTGTACCTTTAATCTCTCCAGCACGAGCAGTATTTGGCCACTGGACTACGTTACTTTTACCGACCTCCACATATTATGTGTCTGGTTGATGGTCATGCAGCTCTTAGTTATATATACGCGAATTATTTCCTGCCGCTTGCAGTTAGTTTGACAGTCAGTGGGTGGATTTCTAGAATTATGAGTTGTTTTCCGCAAGTTAAAAGGATAGTAAATTAGATTAAACTCTAGAGATCGGAGAGTTGCAGGCATAGTTTGTATCCTTTCTAGTTGGAGTTTAACATGTTTTACATTATTAGAGGAAGACGCGAATTGCTAGAATTTTTAGACGGTATACATAGCAGTATGTCTTTTAATAGCAGAATGTAGTCTCCTGTGTGTGTTTATGAAAGGTGTATTAGGATTGTTGCCAGGCCATTTTCCGGTAGCGTTATCGGCCAAAAACTTGGCTGTCAAACTTCCCAGTGGGTTTTCTTCATTTCAAAACGAAGTCAATAGCAAATCTCAGTTGAAAGCCGGCCCCCTTTTCATACGTGGGATTGTCATACTATATAAGCGTTTCAACTTGTCCACTAAATGAGTACTCAGCTAGCCCAAGCAAGCAATGGGGTTATCCAAACAATTCAACGGCTTTCCATCTTCCTTGATTGTTCTGGCAACGTGTCTCATTCTCATCCGCAGATCGGCGTCGCGCCCGCTTTTAGATTATGTACAAGGTGGTGGATTCGAGGTTGAGACTTCGAGCCGGCCGAGATACATTGAATTTGCCGCAATGCTACCCAAGGGGGAACCGGTGCCTCCATCCGGACCAAGTCCTGGCATTGACTGATGTTTCGAGTGTAGCTCAATTGATGTTGTCATTTCTGAAATTCTTTGATTTACTTTTCGTAGTCAATTCTCTCTCTCTCTCTCTCTCTCTCTCTCTCCCGCGGAGGCTTTTTGTGGACTCTGAATTGATTTACCATATCTCCTTCCTCCTTTTATCGCTTCCAATAATCTCACTACCAGCTTGCAACATCTGTTGCAACATGCGCCGTTTCAAGCAAATTTTGGTGGCGGGCATATATGGTTCCAGCACCAGCATTTCTTTTGGGGCTCATTTTTTTTTGTTGCATTCTTTGCCTGACCTGGGTATACCTCGTTGTAAACAGTTTTTTTTTTAAAAGTTTTTGCAACTCGTAATAGACTATAGAAGGGCCACGAAAGTGTTAATTGTCGATTCTTGAATACATGTTAATAGTTCACTTGAACAACACGGAACTCCAACTAAGCACCCTGCTTGGCTTTGGGTATGCGCTGTAGACTTGTATTGCATTTTAATCATCTCCCCGTGCGCTCACCTCTCCCGTCCTTGCGTCCGCGCACGCACGCACATACATGCGCGTACATACTCTTAGAGTTGAGAAATATCTCTATTTGGCGTATCTCATGCATTTTACCAACGCCTTTTACACCATCTAGGAGTGTTTTATCTGTCGACCTTTGCCTTCCATTGCATCTACCGGGTGATTCATTTTGCCTTCACATAGTCAATTAGAGGGAAAAAAAAGTAGTAAGCAAATATTTAGGCTCATTTGCACCACCTAAAATGCTGTCTTAATTGGTTGTGGCTCCCGTGACTTCTCCTTATCTGAACAATTGCTTCCCTAGCCATTCTACTGTTATGCAATCTGAATTTGATTTGAGTTGTATAAGAGACTCTGAGGTCTTTTGGCATCATTTTATTCCGTGAGGCTTTAGTGACTGGGCCAAATAAATCATTGGTGGACCAATGAAGCTTCTTTAGTGTAACTATGGTGGCATGGGTCAAGCTATCACAGTTCGAACAGCGTCTGATTTGATCTGCAAGCATAACCCGGATGTTGTTTTTATCAT
This sequence comes from Escallonia herrerae, assembly GCA_033070095.1. Classification (NCBI taxonomy): domain Eukaryota; kingdom Viridiplantae; phylum Streptophyta; class Magnoliopsida; order Escalloniales; family Escalloniaceae; genus Escallonia; species Escallonia herrerae. The sequence goes on from JAVXUP010001303.1 coordinate 188,206, forward strand.
GGAAATCAAAATCTTGTTCTCTAAAGTACAAAGTTTGTTTAGGAAATTGGGCTACTCTAATTTTGTTGGGGTTGATCCTGTAGGATTAAATGGTGGTCTATGGCTTGGTTGGTTTTCTTCCAATCCTTTGTCTTTGAGACTTGTGCACACAAATTTATTTTAACCTCTTGGAAGAACTGGATGACTATCTGGTTTACTAGGGCTTTCTTTTCGGTCATCCTCATGTCCATAGCAGGCATAGTATTTGGGGTTACATCACTTCCATTTTATTTCTTCTACCTGGAACTTTCTATTTATGTTGTGACTTTAACTAGGTTTTGACACCCAGTGAGAAGTCAGGACGGAATTCCACTATAATCTCTCGTGTTCAATCCTTCGGGATTTTTTAGAATCTTTTGGATTTTCAGATCTTCGTTGGGAATGTCCTTTGTATATTTCAGTTCGAGGTTCCCCCAAGGGAGGGTGTCCTTTGTATATTTCAGTTCGAGGTTCCCCCAAGGGAGGGTTTCTGTACGAAGAATTAGATCGAGTTATGGCCTCTTCTTCATGGATAGTTTATTACTCACAAGCGATAGTTAGTAATTTAGCTACTCAGCGCTCGACCATGTGTCAATATTATGTGATACTAATCCCCTAAGTTGCAAGTATCAATAACCACAATTCGAGGCCATGTGGTTTGCATCCCCCCATGTCTTTACTGTAATTAGGGAAGTTCGGCTCTTCCCGTCCTCTGGGTCTCCTTTTTTTTTCTTTTTCAAGTGACAAGTGAGTTTAAACTATTCTTGCGAGTGTCACATGAATGGAGTAAAGCTAGTTTTGGGAAGTTGCAAACTTAGATTACAAATGTTCGACAGAGTTTGCTATTCTTTCAACAAGGCCTTCAAATCTTGCAGTAATATAGTCAAGAGGAATTTTTGTCTTCGATGCAAGTTGGATTTTCCTCCTGAAATGTATGGGTGTGTTTTGGGCTCAGCGAGCTCAGATTGATTGGTTACATCATGGTGACCAAGATACGAAGCTTTTTCACACCTCTGCCATCATTCGTTGGTGATCAAACTAAATCATCTCCCTTAAAGAGGATAATGACCTAGTTACTTCAAATGAGGATTCAATCAGATCCCTTATAGTAAAATATTTCACTAACTTGTTCTCCTCATCTGATTCTCCCCTCCCTAATGAAAATTTGATTAGACCGTCTTTGCGTAATAACTCGCTTCATACCATTTCTTCTTGATAGGAGTCCATTCCTTGCAATTATTTACGCCTAAGGAAATCAAGAGGGTAGTCTTTCAATTAGAAGGATGAAAACACCAGGGCCTGATGGAATACATGCAGTTGTCTATCAGTGATGTTGGTCATTCATGAGTCCCCTTGTCACTCGAGCCGTTCTTTCTCCCTTCAGCTCAAGGGCGAATGCTTACTAAGGCTAATTGAACCTCATCACTTTAATTACTTAGAAGCATCCTCCAAATTTAGCTGCTGATTTCCATCCGATGAGCTTATGTAACGTCATCTACAAAATCATGTCACGAGAATTGCTCCCATCATGAGTGACATTATATCTCACTTTCAGAATGTTTTCTTCTCTGGGCATACCATATCAGACAACGTCCTGCTTGCCCAAGAGCTTATTCATTGTGTTAGGCAAAGAAAGAAAGGAATGTTGCTTTTAAATAAGACATGAGTAAGTCTTTTGATAAGTGAGCTGGGACTTCTTGTAGGAGTTACTCTTGAGCTTTGGTTTCCTTCAGTTTTGGGTGACCATCCTCATTAATGGGGCTCCAACCCTTCCTTTCAAGCCAAGAAGCGGTATACGACAAGGTGACCCTTTATCACCTTTCCTCTTCATTCTATGCTCGAAAATCTTGTCAATGGGATTAGTTTCTGCAACGAGCCAAGGGAAAATACAGGGCATTAGAATAGGCAGGGGTTCTCCAGCGTTCATGCACTTAACGCATGTTGATGATGTCTATCTGTTTCTAAGTTTAAATAGAAACATTATTCAGAATATTGCTAAAGTTAGACAGGTATTAGAGGATTGTTGTTTGATGTTAGGGGAACGAATAAATCGAGAAAAGTCTAGTCTCATGATCAGTCTGAATGCTTCCACCAAGGCTAAGTGCATGATTTAGCAGGAATTTGAGTTTAATGAAAAACGAGAATTTAAGAAATATTTGGGAATTAACTCAGATATCACTGTTAAGAAAAAGGATATTTTCAATGGCATTCTATAGAGAGTACAAGATAAGTGTCAAGGCTCTTGCTAAATAAAGCAGGTCGAGCTACTCTAATACAATGGGTTCCCTATTTGCTTCTTACGCATTATATGTCAGTGTAAAAATTTTCAGTGACTGTGTGCAAACGGTTAGACCAAGTCGGGAGATGCGACTTGAAAGTCTATTCATTGGATATCCTGGCCTACCTTATGATTACCTAAAAAATTGGGTGGTTTGGTTTTCGGGATTTTAAATTGTTTAAACAGTCTCTGTAGTTAAGCAAGCATGAAAATTTTGGGCCAATTTAGATAGTCTTTTAGCATAGGTTCTTAAAAGGAAAATACTTCTCCCAAAGTTGTTTCCTTGGAGGCAGTAATCCTAGACAAGGATCATGGATATCAACGAGCTCTTAAACTTGGAATATAATGGAAAATTGGCAATGGTTGCTCTTCCGCCTGGACAGACTGGTGGTTGCCTCATATGTCACCCGGTCAATTACTTTTTTTGTACTGAACAAAATGAGCACTGGTGCATCTTAGACTTATTCGTTCACAATTCTAATTTTTGGAACTTACCAGTTTTGCTTAACACATTCTCTCCAGTAATAGTCTCTCTCATATTACATTGATTTTACCATCTGGGTTAGCCGATGTTTATTTCTGGCTATATGTCAATGGGGGCATCTTCTTGACTGCAAAGACTTACAAAAATCTGACAGAAAAGGTGGTTCATAATTCATTCTTAGTTAATTCCTTGCCTTCCGATGTCTGACGCAAACTCTGGAAACTTCCAATTCCAGAAAAATCAAAATATTTTTATGGTAATTTTTACATCAAAGGCTAGCCATCTCCTTGGCCCTATTTCCAAAGAAATGCCAGATCTCTGAAATGTGCCCACTTTGTTTACTATATCCGAAAACTCAAGATCATCTCTTCATTGAGTGTCATCATATTCAAAATATTTGGCTCCAACATTTTGGCCAAGGTGGAGCACTTACTTTTCTTTTGCTAAAAACTAGATTCGTGCACCGTTTCATCAAGCCAATCTTTAGGAATAGTTCTGACTTGTATTACCTTGTATTTATGATCGTTTCCTGTGGGCTATCTAGTGTGAAAGAAATGCTCTTATATTCAGGGGGAGAAGTTCTCTGCAAGAAGCATTTTGGCCCCAAAGTCAGAGTCCGCTGCACAATATCACTGTCACTCCCCGCTTCCAAAAATGCTTTTGAAAAAGAAGAGAACAATTTCCTCCGAATAATAGATGATGTACAATGCAATTTTAACATGTTTACTACCCGTTAATTCTTGTATTGTCTTCAAATCATTGGGAATGCTCTTTTCCGCTAAAAACTATATTTCATGACATATCTGTTACAAAGACTACTCTCTGTAGATCTGCTATAAGCTTGCTCACCAATTTAGTCACAAGTTCTACTACCTGCTTACAGTTTGGTATAAGTACGGTGGCATTTAGTTCAGTCTGGGTTCCGACTGGGGCATACATTGATACTATTTTCTTGGCCGATGAAACTAGTGCAACAGTTGCTGCTGTGCAACTAGCTATTACATGACTATCCCAACATTTCTGCTTACTCATTATATTCTTGTTGCTTTCTCAGATTTACTCGTGCAAGTGCAAACTCATGAAGAGAGAAGAGAGAAGTGCCTCTTTTCAACAACTTTTGTGTAATATATCTAACTGCAATCAGGAAGTACATTCCGTGTATATCTCCCAAGGCACATATAGTTACGACGTCTTTTACTTCCAACTCAGGTCAAGGTCTGAAGTAGTAATGACTTGATAGTGGTCAACCAATCCTACCTCCCTAAATTGCGCTACGGCTCCCCTTCGGTGCCTTAGTGGTGTTTTGTCCCATAGTTTTCATCTCTCTCTATGTTTTCCGCCTTCTAACGTATGTTTGCCAAGTTTTTGTCATAAATAATCCTTTTTTAATACTTAATTACTTATCTACCCCATTTTCAACTTTATTTACATATCTAATTCATTTTTAAAAATCTCACTTTCAAAGAGAGATTTCAAGCTAAGAAAATGTGGTTCCAAATTACGTTTTGGAACCACGTTTTTAAGCAAACGTTACTATGATTAAACAAATATATTGAAAACGTGGTTTGGAATCACGTTTTCTCAACTTGAAATCTCTCTTTGAAAGTGAGATTTCAAAAAATAGGTTAGATATGTAAATAAAGTTGAAAATGGGGTAAACGGGTAATTAAATAATAAAAAAAATTATTATTTAGGATAAAAACTCTATGTTTGCCGCCTGTTACGTAATTTCTGGATTTCCGGGTCTGATGTAAGAAAATTTCAATTTAGTTTATATTTTGATTTCTTTAAAAAAGAGAAGGGAAAAAAAGAAAAGAAAAAAAGAAGAAGCCCATTTCACTTGAGCTCTATATAAAAGACGCACTGAACCCTTCAAAAACCCTACGCAATTGATGAAACGTCTTCAGTTTCGCACTGCTGTGAGTTTATGGCGCAATTCTTCTGCTATACCAAGTGCCATTAGGTTTTTAGCATACAGTAACACAAGAACCCTAACTGCCTGCTTCTCCTCCTCAGCAGCCTCAGATGACACCCTCTACAGGAGGCTCTCGCGGGCCGGAGATCCTAGCCTTTCGATGGTCCCGATACTTGAAGAGTGGGCCGAACAAGGACGATCGGCCACGCAAGAAGAGCTTCAGAAAATCATCAGGCAGTTCCGAAAGTTCAGGCGCTTCAAGCATGCCCTCGAGGTCGATATATCATTTTCTCTCGCCAGAGTGTTGCCATCGAATTGTTAACTAGGCTTGTGAACTAATTTGTCAAATGTTTGCCCCCTTTCAATCTTTGCCAATTTTTAGTACGTTATGTGAAAAAGCCAAACATTGGATGCTCAGAGTAGTGTTTGCAGATTAACTAGCAATTGCTTGACAACTGGAACTAGTAGAGCAAAAGCAACTAGTAAAGATCATGCTTACATGTTTCAAATTCTAATCTATGATTTCGAAAAAAGCAAATAAGAAGTTTATGAAATGGTGGGAGTGTATAGTGTAAAATTCACTTTGAATTCTTAATCCTGCTTAGTTGGGACTTTAGGGAGAAAACTTGGGCTTTGAGAAAGAAAATGGAAGTTTTACAATTTGGACTCCTTCAGTATCATGATTTTTGTCTCCTTTGACTTTTTTTGCGAATTCCTAAGTGACATGGAAACATCTAAACTCGAATTGGACTTGGTTAGTAATTAGAGATCGGCAAGTAATGTCTGACGAATCAATCAAAGTAAAAAACAATGGGTACAGTGAATGTAAAAAAGTCAAAAGCAACAAAGATTATGAAACAGAGGAAGTGTATGTTACTAGGGTGCATACTGCACCAGGCTTCTGTCAATCGGGGTGAGATTTGCACTGCCCTACCCTCGTGATTATCCAGAGAGGTTGTTTCCGCATCGTGGACCTTTTTTGCCGAGGGAACGTGTTATCGTAACAAACATGTGTGAAGTCGATTGAATTGACGGTTCAGTGATGTTGGTGTTTGTAATAATGAGCTGATGTATAGTTGTTCTTATTTATAAGTTTGAGAACCAAATGGTTCAGGTCTTTGATGTTACATTGATGCTGCTTGGATCTCTGAAACATATGCTATTGTTGTCGCCAGATTACTTTTGTATTATTCGATATTATTAATCAATTTTGGTGTCTGTTTTTCTTGACTTGGTTGAAATGCATTACTTTATCTGATTGGCCCAACGTTGCAGCTTTCGTTGAACTTATACTATGCTTAGTAGAAAAACCTTTTTATATTAAGTTTCAGCCGGTATTTTTTAAATTTAGCACTTCCTAATTTACGAAGCTGTTCAATAGGCAAAAAGGCGGATGGAGCTCACTGATTCCTTTTGTAAGTGCTTGCACCCTAAGACTAAGGCTACTATATAGTATCCTTCTTGATCACTTCAAATCAACTAAGTGGTAGATTTTGGTGTCCTAAAGATATGTCCTCTTTCCAGAATTCACCGTGTCTTTTATGGCTTTCCTCGACGACGTTCTTGTGGGAGCCCAGTTGTAAGTTGTAACCCTGTGTCTTCTTTTCTACTGTCCCTTGTACATGGCTCAGCTACCCCCACCCATCCCCCACCCCACACACCCACACACTCCTGGCTGGTGTAGTGCTTTTTGTACAATTGCTTATGAAACAGCAGAATTTCCTCCTTCCATATCACTCCCTTGCCCTTTAAAGTAGTTGAACATAATGTACAAGAATATGGAACTTTTCATTCTTCTACTAAATGGTGCAAAAAGCTTATAGGACCCTCAAGTGCAATAGCAATTATTGAGCCTGCTAATAGGTAGAAACAAAACCACATTAGGTATATGTCTTTTAGTCAATGTATCGTTTAATCTAGGCAAATGAACAAAAGGTGCTCTGAATGTATACATGGCATGAGTGGCCTAAAAACATTAGTACAACTTCATTAGTACAGAATTCCAGAGTTTGATGTATGTAGATGTTTTTATTCCATTTATTGCATCCATGTTTTGGTAGTATGTGTTTTCATAAGTCATATAACCATATCGTTCTATAGTGTGTCCACTTGTAGGCTTGCTTTTTGAGTCAAAAATAACACTCATGCATGCGGACATTGTCTCCACCATGTTTTTATGGCAACTGATAAATTTATCTTCTGCAGACTTCAACTTCTAGCCTCCTTGGGGGTGTTGCTTCCTCACTTCCGTTTCAGTTTAAGGATTCAAATCTTTGTGAAATATTGGGCTTAAGAAATATCAGCCTGATGCTAACATCTTGGACTAGTGTTTTCTATTTCATTTGAGATTCCTTTAATTTAGAATTTTCTGGTTTGAGATTTTGGAGGTAGTGTATCTCTCCGCATTCGTTCCAAAAAATTGGATGCTTGTGGACTTCAAAGGTTTAAGGAAGAGGACTAGACCGAATACGACTTCAAAGCTATGCGGTATGGACTGGATGTCTATATATACGGCAATACACGAGGTTTAGAAATTAGAAGCGGGGTACAATGTGATGAAAAGCATACCTATGCAAGTAAACACCCTTTCGAAATATTGATAGCCTACTTCGCAGCCCATTGACCCTCGCTACTCTGCTGATGTGGCATCCCGTGTACAGCTTCAGTGCCAGTACTAAATAGTGAGTGCTGGTAGGCGCCACTGTTAGATACCATGTATGTTTTTCTGTTGATGCCCCCATATTGAGGATGTATCTAACCTTGCCAAATCCTATTTATCAGTGGGGATGCCATATTCTAGATCTATTGGTTGCACATATGAAATGTACTTCGACAAATTTGTATTGGGGTGCATACTCACATACACACATATCCAAGGCCCCATTTAAAGTGTCCCTAGTTCATAGATATCTAGTTGTATCGCTGAATTAGTAGCTTTCAGATAAAAGAACCATGGGCAAAGAATCTCTAGTTTATGACCTGTTTAGTTTTGAAATTCAGAAAGTAAAGGCGACAGTGGTTCTTAAACACGGAGAAAAGATCTGTGCACTGAATTTGAAGGAATTGAGTGTTGCAATCAATGTAATTCTTCAGAACTACTTATCTTGGGGTGCGCTTTCTGAAGCTTTCATGGCTAGTAGTTCATTTTGTTAAATTTCATACTGTAATCCAAGTTCATCTTTCATAATCTTGAGTATTTAGTTTGCGGGACCTGAATCTACTGATAATTGTCTCAGATATCTACATGGATGACTCGTAAAGGACATGATGATATATTACCTGGCGATATGGCAGTTCAGCTGGATTTGACATCCAAGGTTCAGGGCCTGGCAGAAGCAGAGAAGTATTTTTACAGTATCTCGAACAATTTTAGAAATTTCCAGGTTTATGGTGCTCTTTTGAATTGCTATGCCGACGCAAAGTCATTGGAAAAAGCAGAAGCTGTCATGCAAAAGATGAGGGAGCTGGATCATGCTGGAACATTGCCCTACAATGTCATGCTGAAGCTCTACTCTCGTATGGGAGAGCACGAGAAACTAGAGGCTCTAGATCATGAAATGGTAGAGAACGGCGTTAATCGCGACAGATTTACGTTTATTATCAGAATAAATGCGTATGCCTCTTCTTTTGACATGGAGAGAATGGAGAAAGTTATATTGGAGGCTGATCCTGTAGTTGGTGCAGACTGGAATGCTTATGCTGCAGCAGCTAATGGGTATTTAAAAGCTGGTGCTACGGGAAAGGCTGTGGCTATGTTAAAGAAAGCTGAGCCACTCGTCAAAATTAAGAAAAGAAAGTTTGCTTTTCAGATACTACTCAGTCTTTATGCTAAACTTGGTATCAAAGACGAGGTGCACCGCATGTGGAACCTGCACAAGAAAATTGGGAAACTTAGCAATATAAGCTATCTTTGCATGATAAGCTCGCTGATGAAGTTGGATGACCTTGATGGTGCAGAGGAAAATACTTGCGGAATGGGAAGCCCAGAAAAAAACTTTTGACTTTCGTATTCCAAACTTGCTCATCAGTGCGTATTGCATGAAGGGACTATTGGGGAAGGCTGAATCAATTGTGAACAGGCTTATGGAGGGTGGAGTGGAGCCCAATGCAAGCACGTGGAGTCGTATGGCCCTTGGATATCATAAAAACAATCAGATGGCAAAAGCAGTAGAGGCCACGAAGAAATCAATCCTGACAAGTCATCCAGGGTGGAAACCACACATTGCTACTTTGGCTTCTTGTCTGGATTACTTAAAAGGAAATGCAGATATGGACACATTCAACTGGATTATAAGGTCAGTTGAGGAAAAACACGCTAATATTCATGACACACTCATGGAATATGCAAAAAATGGAAACCCAGAATCACAATTAGTTGATGAGATGGGTAAGGATGATCAGAGTTTGGAGGTTGAAATGTTTGGGTCAAAGAACGACGGAATGGCATTAGCTGAATAACAAGTAAAGCAGCTTAATTGGCAAGTTTTGTAAATCATCTAATTCTTTAGCAGGTATGTTAACCTTTCAAATTATTGGGTTTTTCTCTCGAATTCGTCATGAAGATGCTCTTGTCTTAGCAGCAGGAGCGCATGGTTATACTTTGTTTCCTCAAAAGAATTTTTCCTCTTTCTAATAAAGTTTGGAAAATGTGTTAGCAGTTTTTTCTTTTATGGCTGCTGATGCATCAACGGACTCTCGAGTGGATCGCTCCTCCCTTCTCTGGTTGTGGGGTATTCGTTTATTCTTAGTTCCTAGTTGTGGGTTTTTTTTCCTTTCCTTTTTTTGGTTTTGGGGTATAGGAGAGAAGGGGGGAGTGGTGTGTTTTTTTTTTTTTTTGGGGGGGTAGAAATGAAGCAAATAAGGCATTAAGGGAGGCTAGAGGTGACACTAAAATTTATACAGGTGGTTAGATATTAACGTGGCTAAGCTAACACAAAAGAAGCGGTTTTGAACCATATAAACGTGCATGAAGGATGACGTTCAGAGGCTACAAGTAGACTATATGGGCAGAGACAAATGGAGAAGTAACTCTGACAATTTTGTTTCATGGAGAAACTTATGAGAGATTAAGAGAACTTGGTAACTCATCGTAATGTTTCTTGAAGGAATGTCTGTGGAATTAGAATATATAGCGTAAATGAAACTTTTAGTACGAAAATAGGAAAGCTAGCGGACCAGACAATATTCTTATCTCGATTTGGAGGTGCTTTGGTGATATGGTTCTGGAACAGTTGACTAAGTTATCAAACAAGATCTGTAACAATAAGAACCTGCGTGATGCAACTACATATAAGAATCATTGAGATATGTTGAAAGTTGCACCAACTATCGAGGAGTCAAGTTATGAGTCACACCGTGAAGCTGTGACTAAGAAAGGAGATTAATGACTATCTAAGAACTAGTTGGGTTTCATGCCTAGATCCCTTAAGGGAGCTATGTTCTTGGTCAGGCGATTAATTGACAGAGTAAAGAATAGATCTCGTATGGTGTTATAGATTTGGATAGGGTGTTAATGAAACTTATGTGATGGGTTTTACAGAAGAAAAGGGCTCCCTCAGAATGATTTAATGGTTACGGACATGTATGATGGAGCACTAGCTAGCGTACAAATGACAATTGGGCATCACCGAGGATCAGCTTTTAGCCCGTATTTTTCTCTTTTTGTTGTGGATGAGCTTACCAAGAATACGTGGGACGAGGTTCTGTTTGTATATTGTGGTGAATGCTGACATAGTATCTATTGATGAAACGCGACTAGCTGTTAATGCCAGGTTAGAATTACTCCGCGGACCGAGGAATTTAGGCCAAGCATGACTGAGACATAGTACTCGTAATTCCCAAAGTAAGAAAAGTAGGAGGTTTGAGTCTGAAATAAACAAAAGATACCTAAGCAGGATATTTGGATCAATATTGTGTTGGGGAGGGAGGGAGGGAGGGGAAAGCGAATCAAGAGCTCACTTTTGACTCCCTCCGCAGCATACTGTTTCATGTCGCAGTTCAGTTCACTTATGCTCTCTCTCTCTCTCTCACTTATGCCTCTGTAATCTCTTAATCCCACCGTTGCAACAACCACCATCCAAACACCCGTCAAGAAACTATCGCCACCAACAATTTGGGCTTAGATGTGTTCTGAGGAATTTAGTAATCACCCAGACTCACGAATCAATTGTCAACTCCATTGAACCGAATATATTACTCCATCTTGACGCCGTCAACCGCCCAGTATCAATTAATTGCATGGCCAACCCCACTGTCCTTACCTGATGCAAGTTTTGATTTCAATAAAGGGCTTGTTCAATTGTTTCATTGTCAATCTCAACCTGCCCCCGGCTTTTAGTTGCCACCAATGGAGACTCATGAGTTACAGCCTACTCTTATCCAATTCACTTTAAACTCTATGAAGTACAAAATAAGAAAAGGGAAGAAAATGGGGAAATCAGCAAGAGTGGCTTCAATGGGGAAATCATACAGAGTTCAGAACTTTTACTGTGTCTTGTCTTTCTGACAAGGAGACAGTTCTTGAATATTTGAACCAGAATGGTTTTTGAACAATGGAGTGGGCAATTGGAAGCAACCGGGAAGCAGTTATATAAGTTTACGCACTTCATCGTGTATCCCAAAATGGAGCATAGCTTTATAATGTGGATTCACATTTGAAAATTCCAATGAGCTTTACACTGTGACGGATACATATTACTGCTGAAGACTTCAACCCAAATTTGTTGTTGGAGTCATAGCATTTGCAGACATCTTGGCTATCCTATTAGCAGTAAGGAACCTTGACATCCCATGGTCCAAAAATTTGGGGTTCAGTTGTGAATTTGCATATTTTAGACGCCTCATTATAGCATTCTCTCGGATATCAGGCTGGCCTAAACTATAGAACCAGTTTGTTATTCAAGGGATTTGTTTTGCTTGACTGCAATAAATTGATGATCGGAATACTGCAAACACCGGGGGAATGCAACAACGATGATTCAATCAGTCAGTGAAGTCAGCAAAATGATTTGAACTATTTAGGGTTAATTTTTCAAACAAGGAGGATTAGACGGGGTGATTTTTATTTTCCCTAATAATATGTGATCTGAATAATCATCGCGAAGGTAATAAAATAGAGCAATGACATTGAGGCAAGAGCATCCACGTCTGTAAAGAAATAAAAGAATAGGAAAAGCAGCTTTTATCCTTGAAGTCCCAGAAACAAAGGACTGCTTATTTAAGGCTATCATACTGTAATGCCTTAAAGAGATGGCAGAGAAGGCCTTTGATTTTGTTTATGACACTGCTGAACAGCATTTTGAAACTTCAGCAGTGTGCTCCATGTGGTAGCTTTACTCGAAACCAAATAGACTCAGTTTGGGAGAGAATGTTTGTAGCTTTGCATGAATCAGTACGACGAAGTTAAATTGACAAGCTATTGTTTGGTCAAAATATCAAGCAATCGAAGATTGGTTACCACTAATTAAAACAATACCTGTCGCATGCAGCTGCCAATCTTTCATGCTAAGGTGAAAAATCTATGGCTTAGCCAAGCTCTTTTTGGAAAAGTATAGCAGACATTTGGCCAAGGTATGGACATGCTGTTGAGGTTAAACCTGTTCTTTCTGTATCATTGTGTTTCCATCATCGAATGCTATAATGAAGTTCTTTGTAGTTAAGGGGAAATTATGAGCTAGATTAGAGAATTAAATCTGCCATCCAGATAAACGTTTATAGTTTCAGAACTACGCATTTCAGGCACGGTAGATTGGCAACTGGATCATACCTGGTCAGTGTGTGAAACACCAGACCTTTCCAGTGCATAACTGCACTATGCGCATGTTACTTCTTTAGTTTGTGCATGTTGCCAAACAATCAGGATGGAGAAATAAATGTTGAAAATTGAGAAGAGAAGAAACATAATCAGTTTCTTACCACATGAGCTAGTTGCAGTAAAGCTGTGCCTCCTATATGTTCAAAGACAACTTCAAAAATGTCCGGGGATTATCAACACAAAGCAGAAGTAACCATTGATTGTGTGAGTAATGATGGAAACCGTGCTTTTAACTTTCTTTCTTGATACTTCCTATGTTGCTTTTCGTTTTCACTTGGCATTCTTAGTCAACTACTTGTTGTAGTGAAAAGAACAGATGTCTTTTAAGGCATGAGATACAATCAGTGCAGAAGTTCTAATTTGATAAAGCATGAGAATGATGGGTGTGGCAGGAAGATGCTGTACGTGTATGTTTGCCTGCCGTGCCATTGCGGGACAGTACTATCGAGTATCGTTGCTCGACAAGTGAAGCCGTGGGGGTACTCTTTAGCACACTAGCTGCTTTCATTATTCAGTTGCTACATTTCTCTGTCAGACCTCCAGCACTGTTTAGTCTGGCTGATGGTACTAGATTTGATTTTGTTTCACCCCTTACTGAAAGAGTTTGTAAAGTACTTCTGACCCCCTTAGTATTTGTAATCTTACTAATGTCGAATTTGATTATTCGAGCTCTGCCACTCCACAAGATGGTAAAAGTAAGAAACAAATGGCTTCATGGTAAAAGGACCGCAACGGAGATAGTTTGTACGCGCCAGCGTGTTTGTGTATCTACACGTTGATATGTATGCATGTGTGTATGTATTTGTTCGGGTTGATCGGCGTCTAACCGAAGAGAACCTACGTCTCTCACGCGTATGTAACTGCACATCTCGACAAATGAACGACTTTGTTCCTTGTCAAAGAAAAAAGGTTCAAATTAGTTTGAACTGCGAAAAAGATGTCTCGGTTTCCAGATACGATGTCAACCCCATAAATTTCCATTTATTCTGGGAGCGTATTGTGCATGTCACAGGATACGTTTCCCCAAGGTGCCGTCAATGTCTTACGCCCACTTGCGCAAACAATTATATAAAGATGCGAGTTCCAGCATATAATAAAAGCTAGGTTATTATTGCACAAAGGCTCACCCGATGTAGAGAATTATTTGCGTAAACTGTATCGCACGTGCTATGCTAAAGTATAAAAGGTTAAGCTGAGGAATGGATTTCTAAGATCTAACTGGTCCAGCTTATATAAAGCAAGGTTGTAATTAAAAACGCATGTTGTTAGGCCAATATGTTTGGACTCTTTGATCAAACCAAGTCGGATACCTAGTAAAAGAAGAGGACAAGACGAGGAGGTCGAGAGATTTCCACACGAGGTTTACTATGATAGTCGATATAGACAAAATGGCGAATAAGAATCAAGGTCATATAATGATCCAAAAGACCCAGGACAAAATATCGATGGGGTGATGTGACTTTCAGAGTTTTTTCTCCTCTTTTCTTTTGCATTTTTCGCTTGTCCGTCTCAAGATTTACATTAAAGAAAAATCCGATAGAACTTAAGAACCACTTGGAAGTAGAAACTCGCCGTACAATTTAAAGGTGATTAGTTCTAAAGTAGGCTAACAGCCCATGACCCTTCAGCACCAAGAAATTGTTTTCTTCGCCCGATTTGATGGTCAATCACGACTTTAGGAAGCAAAAATAAAAGTTTCCTAAATACAAACCAAGAAAGAAAGAACTGTTGCGGGTGGGATGTTGGGCTGCCTACCTTAACTGGAGAAAGATGCTTCCACTGGTTTCCCGGTTCTAACTGCATTCAGTTGTGTCATGCAAGGTGTTCTCTTTCAGAAGTATCCCAACCAAACGCAACCAATATGCCAAATAAGGTGAAGAAAGCCATGCCAAGTGAAAACTGGTGGGTGGAAAGAGGTTGGGATCTCAAAGTGGGGGTGTTGGCCATGGGAATTGGCAGGAAAACCTGCAACCACATCAAGATGGGGTATGAATCTGTGGTGTATGGACCTTCACTAAGCAATTTTCATCACATGTAACAAAATCAAATTTTTTATCATTTAGTTAATATTATATGGGAGATCAAAATTATTGTGATACAAAAAACTAGGGGTTACACGGTGGTGTGATGTCATTATTCCGTGAATGTTTTCACCAAACATCTGGATTACTTATAAAATAGAAGTTTCTCTAATCAAACCATGGACTCAACTCAAGTCAAGAACAGGTAGGGCACGCCTTGATAATTTTGCTCAAATACTGAAACTGACATGTTGAAAGCAAAGTATCACCCAACCACAATGATGGCCGACTAAACTAAGCACCCAGTAATTACATCCCAAAACGCTCGCAGGAAGTAGCCAGGATCATTAACCACGGAGCCTTGAACACACTGAATCGACACACACAGGAGGATTTGAATTCAAGAGTAACTGCTACCAGTCGATTGAGAGAGACAACAATGACTACTTTTCCTTTTCCACCCGCGATGAAGCCGGTTGGGCTGGATAGACCTTGCTGAACCATGCATGGTTTCGCCCGTGGAGACGAGCACTACGACGGACCGGCAAGGAATGTTTAGGAACCCACCTTCACCAACCTAATTAATGCGAATGCATTTTCATAATGCTAGTGCGACCTTCTCATAATTAGCTACCACATCTTTAGTGGAAATGCACAAATCTTGTGTCTATTTACCAACCATAACATATCTGGTAACAAACCAGTGCAGCGGCCAATGGCTTAGGCTGCTTTGTACGTAATGGACCTCTTCTTCAGCAAAGAGAAGTCGTTTTCTCTGCCGACTTTGGTGGTTGGATCTGACCAATTGGAAGATGAGATAAATCAGTAAATTTGGTGCCTTGGGTTGTTTACCCCACTTGAGGGACATTCCTAAATGCATGCAATCGTGTCATCCAAGACATACACAAATTTGAGCCTATCATCTAACCAAACTGCAACGTATTTGCTAAGCAAATGGACATTTGGAAGGAACCCAAAATCAGCTTTATTCTGGATGAAAAGAACGTTAAGCCTATCAGCATCAAGGATTAGCTTAGACGTAGATTAGTTCTGGTCCTGCTTTTGCAGAAAATTAGTAATAGTTTTGCATATGGAGTGGTCAGCTCTATACACTACGACGACTAACCAACTCTACCATCTCGTCAAGGCCAACTCTCAACTACAACAAAGGTGCATAAGGATGTTAAGATCCTCTCCAGCAGACGATTTTTGCTGCTTTTGTAACGCAACAGCGAGAGGAGAGCCCAAAGCTACACCAATCAAGCATTTCGAGGATGATGCAGGGATCAGCGTCATGGATAGAACAAACCAGAGAACATCCAAAGAACAAAAACGTCCATATAGAAAGGGTTTCACGCCTAGGACGTGCCAATTTACATGACTGTAATAAAAGAAAGAGAGCGCGAGAGGCACGACTCTCTGTGGCCAAGAGGGGTCAAATCCAGACGACCCCTCTTGGCCATTTCCTATGAACTTTGGCCGAAAGATGAGAACAATCCAAACAGAGATGACTCTTGTTTCTTGGAAGATTCCCACCCGTCGGCTTCACGGTCGCCGCCACCATGTCTACTACCTTAACCACGAACCCCCAACAGTAATCTGCTACTTCAAAAGCAGAATTAAAGAATACAAGCAAACAAAAAGGACTCATTGCTCTTGGCACCGATTATGGGGCCGATTCAGACAGGTCCACGAGATACCCATCCCTGTTCAACACAAGTTTGAATATTTTGGCTCTTTCGCTAGAATACAATCACACTTTTGGTTCCATTTGAACCACTTTCCTCCCCCCACCACCTCTGCTGCTTAAATTATTGTAGTCTAGAAGATAAGATCGATAGGGAACAGGACAAGGACTTGCCACACCAGTGAGTTCATGAGAGACAGGACTGGTTTTTACCATGAACCTTTTGCAATATTGTAGCAGTCTATTCCGCATAATGAATGAACCCTTCATTTCATGAATGAACCATATGCTTCCCTCGTGGATTCAGTTCATCTAACGTGGCCTAAGCAGAGTCTTACAGGGGAACGAAACAGGTAGGAATGAACGCAAACAAGAACCATCCATCATTATCTTAGTTGGCTTCCATAGAAGGTAATAAACTTGCAAGAATTATCAACCAGAGAAAAACATTGTGAATGTAGTTGTTCAGCTAGAAAAGTTCTTGTCCCATAGGCCTTCAGATCAATCCCATCCTAAATCAGTGATTTGGACCGTGTATGTGTGTGTTATGCGGGTTGGGGAAGGGGGGGGGGGGGGGGGGGTCGGGGTGCTAGGCGATCGGCTACATAGATTCTGACATTTAAGATTGTCATTCTGCAGTTTCGAAATTCATGCTTAGGTTTTACAGAGGTTATATGCATATTTTGCTGTACATAACATCCAAATAAAACTCAAGATTGATTTATATTTCAGCACCAGAGATACAAAAGCTCTATCATCTATTACAGCGGGCCGGATCCGTATATTGGTAAATTCCTAGTAGTCATAATTTGTACAGGTATAAAATGTCGAGGAGGAGAAAAGTGATTAGAACAAGAAAAGACACAAAAGCAGGCAGCAGCATAAGAAAAAGCATACTCTGCTGAGTGACTTCTCAGCCTCCATTACATGTCTTCTCACCCTTGGACTATTGCTACCTGCCAGATTATACGTGTTTGGATAGGTATACAAAGTGGTTCCCGAATCCCCAAAAAACCTGGCGTAAACCATTTCTCCAAACATTGCAACTGTTGGATTTACTGTACTTGTCATCGTCGCACCACCGGGGCTGAGCATGGGTGTGGCAGCATAGCTGGCTGGGTATGGCTGTTGTGGATAACTTCGATGATGAAGTTGATGAGCTGGACTCGAACTGGTTGTGGTGGTGGTCGTCGTCGTAGTTATCAGTGTGTGGTCGCCGCATCTCGGACTAGGAGGCCTTTGGGGTATGACCATGCCAAGATTTGGAGCCTTGCCTTCAGAAGGTTTTGTAGTCTGCCCTCGGCCATAAAGTGGGACTAAGGTATTCTGGGAAACTTCAGCTTTGCACACTGGACATTGGGGTTGTTGCTGATCGGTTTTTTCAGCGGAGACATTCTGGTAATATATCCACTTATAGATGCAAGGCCAGCAATAGAGATGACCGCATAGAGTGACCACAGGGTCTTGGACAGTGTCTAGGCAAATGTTGCAATCGAAACCACCGGAGGAATTATTTTCAGACACATCCGATGCAGCAGAGAGAGATTTCCATTTCTCTATAGAGGCTAAATCATTTTGGTTGGAGTCGTTTCGTGCTACAGCTTCTTGGACATACTGTTGTGTGGCCATTTCTGTGCTCTACGATGTCTTTCTTGGATGTCTGCAAAAACATGTCAAATAAAAGGTTAGAACTTGGAGTTTCTCGAACAGAAATGAGAACTGAAATAAACAGTACATAACCAATATATATCCATGATATTTGGCTGCAAACTATTGAATGGAAAGGCAATTATACACACAGAAACCACTTGGTTGGGCTACTTTTAAAAATAAACAGTACCAAGAAAATGACTGTTGAGTTGAGCCCCAAGATGGTGTTTTATTTGATAAAGTATTATCATAGGCCATTATGCTCAAATATCAAACCAGCCAAACAACAATCTGAAGCAGTTTATATGCACAGCTAAAACTTAACTTTCAAGCAATAATGACAGATTCAGATATCTGTTGTGTAATGATGTTTGTTTTGGTTGGTGAGGATTAGGTTTAAACATAAATACTAAGAAACCAGAAGCTTTCTCTGCTCAACTCCCCAATCCAACCAGAAATCATTTTAAAATTTTCAACAGCTGGGATTGCAATGCCCCTCTTGACATTGATTTCTTCGAGAATATTTATCATCTTAACATTCAATTCTTGCGCATTAATTGGAAATTCACATGGATACTTCTAGAAACATACTATGATTGGATGGCCAAAATAAATGGAAGGTCAGAACTATCATGCTGCTATCATTTATTCTGGACAGTGTGATAACCACCTCAAAAAATTCTTACCCCCAACCCTTGCCAGAGAGAGAAAGAAAGAAATTGAACATAAAAGAACCTTCCACAACACAAATATATGTTACAAACATAACCAATTAGCATCAATTCTAGAGGACACCAGTAAAAATCATCTCATAAATTAGTTGACAAATACATATTCCATGACAAATCATTAAGGCCTAAAATACTGGATAAGCATGGACCCTAAGCTAATGAAAGCAAATATTTGTACTTGTTTTAATGAAGACCAAACATCCTTTACTTTTGAGAAAAATAGATCTCAGATCACTAGATATTAAACTTTAATTCATCATGAAGCCCGAAAAAGGGAAATTATGACAGAAGGTTACTCGAATTCCACAGCTTATGATACAAAGAAACTGAAAGAGGCCAACATATCTCGAGGTATTCTAAAGTTTGAAGCCAGATAAACCCAGGACATGGACTTTGAGGCAGATTGAATTAATAACCTATTTCTCATAAAACCAAGGGAGAGCGTAATAACAACAGAAATCAATGCCGAAAACAAATCGATAACAGTCATTTGAATCATGCGCGGCTCGAAACAAAGAAAATTGACATAAATACACAGTTGGTGATAAGAAAGCTGATAATAAAATCTAATCATATGCAGCAAGAATTTGCATCTGGCAGTTACGTGGTAATCATATTCACAGGGTTCAAATTAAGGGCTCGAATTAATTTCAAAAAAAAAAACCCACGTCCAATCAGCTCCATACAGACAAAATTTAACAAATCAACGACGACCTCGTAAGGATCTATCTTCTTCTTATCTTTATTTTTCCCTTTCTGCTATTGTGATGGAGACGAAAAGTTGTCTCAACAACATGGAATACAAAGAGATTAGAAACACAAAACAAGAAAAGGGGAAGGACAATACACACCGGAATCAGAAATCTGGCTACGATGGCCGTATGAAATCAGTGCCTTAAAATGGCAATATCCAATGGCGTAGGAACTTCCTTTTTTTGTAGAGGGAGGAGAGAGAGAGAGAGAGAGAGAGAGGGGAGATTCGGGTGAGAAGGGAGAAAGGAATCGAGAGAGGGAGAGAGAGGAGGAGGAGAGAAGATGGCGTGAGAACAGCTTCGTAATGTATGTATGTTTTGTATGAAAAGAGAGCCGCTGCTGATGAGGATGATGATAAGAGCGAGAGCGAGAGAGAGATAGAGAGGGTGGCCTGTGTTGGGTGATACCTTATTTATAAATAACTAAGGAGAGCAGAAGGCGCATGTCATGTATTTAAACATATAATAGTAATAGTATTTTCTATTTAGCCTTTTTCTATTAATAATAAATAATACACATATATCCCCACCACACGGCCCTTTTTTGGGTGGGCCCCTCACCGACGTGGCAATTACTCAAATTCGCAGTTTCACGCCCATGCTGTGATCTCCATCTCCATCTCCATCTTCCTCTTCCTCTTTCTTCCCCCTTTCCTTGTTCTAAGTGTTTTTTTTTTGTACAAAAAAAGGGTAGACCGTAAGGCTCTAATCCAACCGGCATGGAGTATTGCGCCTTGAAGACCTACAACGCCGTCACATACATCTGACCCCCGATTCCCGTACCTATGTCGGGGTCGAAGCCCACAGCGCACAAGGACCCGTGTGTGGAGCACATGCAGGGCGAGGACGTAAGTTTGCCATCAACAAGTGCGGCGGGCAGGATTCGAACCCAGGTGAGAAACCTGGATTGGGATCTTGGGGACCGCTGAACCAACCCTTGTTGGCCTTTTTCTACGTGTTTGAAATGTTTTTTTTTCCAGCAAAATAAATGTTTTGGACCCTCTTCCTCTTCCTTTGTCTCCGGTTAATTCCTACTAAGATCATCTCTTTCGCGTTCTATTAAAAATGTCATTAATTGTATCTTACTAACATTTATAAATCTTCACATTAACGGCAAGACACATTTAGTAAGAATCTTTTGTCTCTAAAACAGCAAAAGATCCTTATTCGAGTAGTTCGTGGTCTCTCTCTCTCTCTTTTTTTTTTGGGGTCAATTTCGTGGTTGGTTTTTTTTTTTCCTTCGCTTTTTAAGGTGTCATTGTAGAATCTAATGAGCAGATAAAAAGGAAGTTGGAATTAATTCTGGCTTGCAGCACACTCTTGGGTCAGTGAAAGGGTACTTTTCAGTTGGCTCACTGGTCATATGCATGTGTAAACATATATCAATTTTCAGAAACAGGGTACCCAGAATCTATTGGACTAATACTAGAGGCTCCCATTCGGTTGGCAAAATTGTTAGTTTTAGTCCCTTAAGACCGTTGAAACTCCCGATGACCATTCTCCCCCTTCCACCATAGCTTTTGAATTTGTTATTTTCAAAGTCCCCCCCCCCCCCCCCCCCACCAAATTTCTTTGGTAAAAGCTAATATTTTATTACGAGAAGAATTTATTATCATATTTTGTGATTGTATTATGCGTGCAACTCGGCTTGGTTTGTCTGAGTTTGTACTTAGTTTTAAAAATTTCCGCGTGCTTTTAAACCCAATGAGCACTTAACCCAAGAAAATGAATCAATTGAATTATGTTGGATTGAGCGGGTTATTTAATGCTTGTACGTTTACGTTTTTCAGTTTTCATTTTTGTAATGATGATGAAAAAGATGTTTTTTTTCTTGTATGTTTACATTTTTTTGGTTCCGTTTTGGATAAAATTTTTAAATAGTATCAAAAAAGGTGAAAACACCCAAAGGGTGTTTTCACCTTTTTCCTTGAACTGTATTCTCCTAATCAGAATACCACCTCTTCTCCCTCATATCTACCGTCCTATTTCAACAAACACTCACCAAACTAGACCACCCATTTCACTGGGTCTTCCTAGAAATGGAAATAGTAGGGTCCATTAATGAATTGATTCAGAAAAAAGTTGGTAAAAACGAAAATGAAAATGATAAACGTACAGAAAAAATTAAAAAACTAGATACGGAAAAAAGTAAAAGTACACAATACGATTTTAGAACTGAATACTAAATTCTGAAAACCAAAAACAGAATATAAAATATAGAAAAAAATGTCGTAAGCGTACGAGCCCTTAAGTTTCAATGGGTTAATCAAATCAAAATAATTTTTTTTTCTTATTTTAAACAAAAAATAGAATGGTGGCGGCGGCAACTAACGGAAATATTTTATTGCAAAAATAGAATGATCCATCTATAAACAAATAATACACTTTAACAATTTAGAAACATGAACTATATAATGTTGGATGGAAATGTTTTATTGCAAATTTGAACAACCGGACTACAGATTTACAAGAAATTCTAACGGAAACCTGAGAAAAATGGAAATGAAAAAAAATAAAAATTCTCTATTGCAACTTTTGAGGACCCTCCATTTTGTGGAATCAACGTTGAGGACAATTTATTCAATGAATGTGGCACAGAAAACGCATCCTGTTCTTGGTATATGTCAGTCTGTCCGCCCTTGGGCTTTTGGTTTGGATAACTTTTTCTTGCATGCATCCTATGTTCACTGTTGGGTGTGCAACCTGCATTAAATGCCTTATCTTTGTTTAAAAGCAACTCATAACAAAAATTCAATGCCAATTTTTGATTATTGAACTCTTTCTGATCTCCGGCGGAGGGGGTGGGCATGGGGCGGCAGCTCTGATAAGATAAGGGTGTGCCACTTTGTAGGAAATGCACCCCAACTAAGTTAGTAGTAACATCAGGATGACTTTGTTTGCAGATGGGTGTGAGATTCTCGCTTTTAATTTCAGAAATGTTGGTTTATTTCAAAATCATCGGTATTACCTTCTATTTAGCCGTTAATACCTATTAATCGCAAACAACTCGTTAATTCAGGAGTGGTAAGACCATAATTTTGTGTTAACGAAATTTAAGACAAGTATCGCTCTTGACTCTTGCTTATTTTCTTCTCAAGAATAGTCGTAATCATTATATTGAATGAAAGAGACTTGGGTTAATTATAAAAGGGGGTCACAAGTGCCTTTATGACTTTCAAAACAAATTAAATGGGAGCAAACCAAAACTTAATTGCCTTAAATGATCACAAGCTCATTCTACTACGATACACACCGATAAATCCAGCTTTTGCCATCTAAAAATTTTCTAGCTTAGATAATAGTTAATAGCGAAATGTGTTTTTGCACTAATTTTATACTTAAAAATTATTTTTGAGGCTTTCAAGTGCAAGCTACATAAGTAATATATTGATTTTCTTCAAGCTCCCTTCTGCATTTGCACTCGAGGGCCAATCTCCGTCCGAGTGGAGTTGTTCCCTCTGCAAAACTTGGAGAGCCTGCAGATCCAGCTTAATCTCCCTTTAGCCTAATCTCCCTTTCGATTCAGCGTCAACCTAGTTGCAAGTAAATTAGACAAAAGTATATATATATGGGAGCTGATCCCTTGATAGCGAAGCAAAATGGGGTATTTGCTAGCTCGATCTGGACAGTCCATCCCGAAAGATGGACGACCCAAATCGCGCCTTTTTTTAAAACTGTCAGTCGTCTGCGACACAGTATCGCGGACGGCTTATTTTACCTTTTTGCCCCTCCACGCCGTCCGCGATACTGTGTAGCGGACGACTGAGGGGCCCTGACAAAAAGTCGTCCGCCACACTGTGTGGCGGATGACCCCTAGGCTGACACATGTCAGTACTTGTCCTGTCACTTGCCAAGAAAGTCTACCGTCAGAGCCCCATTCCCCTCGGTAGGTGTCACGTCAACAGTGTCCGCGACAGTTCTAAATGCAAAATTATATTTATGGACCTTTATTTCTGATGTGTCAGAGTTGTCGGTAGCATTTTCAGCTCTTTCAGCAAAATTTTCAGTTCTCCTTCAGATTCACTTGCTTCCATTTTCAGCTCCCCTCAAGCTTCGACTAACACTTTCTTCAAGTTTCACTCAAGTTAGGTAAGTTTGTAATCTCAAACGTTTTCTGGGTGGATTGACCGATAAAGTATAATTTATTGTTTTAGACAAAAAAAATATAGATCTTTGTGATGTTCTAGAAATTTGTCACTCTATTCATCAACTTGTGATGTTCTAGAAATTAATTTGTTAATTTTAAACTAATTCATTGTAGTTAATTTTAATTTTTTTGAGGTTCGCTAATTTCGACACATGTATCCTATTTAAAATCGAATTTTTTGAGATATGTTTGTTGTATTTTGGCATGATGAAAATTTCTGTTTATCTTAGTAATTTTAATTTGTTATGTTCAATAAATTTATAATGAGCAAAATGGAGACACTTTTGAGATTATGTATATGGTATATTTGTCATCCTAAATTATCTATTCGCCAAGATAATTTTGAGATAATATTAAAAATGTCATTTGATTGTTAAGCGTAGTCTATTTCTACATAGGTCTTGTTTCACAATGTCTGATTTCGTGTCGAGCTCCAACACCCCCGTAGATGCTAGTGATCCGTATCTAGGACGAACCTTTCAAACATTGGAAGAAGCTGAAGAATGTTTTCGAGCGTATTCATTGAGGGTTGGTTTTGGCATTAGAATAAAGACTACAAGAACAAGCAACGTAACAAAAAAGATATGCTCTCGCTTATACGAGTGTCATAGGGGCAGAAACCCAGTGCAAAATGAGACACGCGTAGGCAACGATGACAGTGATGACGAAATAGGATATTCGCGTAGAAGACGGGATTGCTTTGAGCGCACAAATTGCCAGGTCAAGATGTTCGTAAGCTACAAACCCAAGCAAGATCATTGGCTTATTACCAGCCTGGAACTGGCACACAATCACCCGTTAGTAACCCCTTCTAAGGTGAGTCAGATGCATCAACACAAGAAGATGGGTAAGGTCGCGAGGAGCCTAATTCACACAATGAGCAATGCGCGGATTGGACCTACCGAGATTGTTAATGTTCTTGCTGAACAGGCTGGGGGAATTCAAAATTTAAACTTTAACACGACAGACGTTCGTAACGCGGTCCGAACCCATAGACGAGCCGCGTATGACCTCAATGATGCTCAAGCCACAATGAGCCTATTGAAACGGATGCAGATGGAGGACCCGCAGTTTACCTTCGATTATAAACTTGACGACGAGCATCGAGTTAGCACAATTTTTTGGGTCGACGGTCGTTCGAGGCTAGCTTATAAGCATTTTGGGGATGTCGTGACTTTCGACACCACATACCGTACCAACAAGTACTCGATGCCGTTCGCTCCTTTCACGGGCGTCAATCATCATTATCACTCCATCCTGTTCGGGTTCGCCTTGTTAAGGGACGAGAGCGAGAGTTCTTTTGAATGGTTGTTTAGGGTGTGGCTGGAAGCAATGAACTTCAAAGCACCCAACGTGATCATCACCGATCAAGATTTGGCAATGAAGAAGGCTATTGCTACCGTCTTCCCAGATACTCGACACAACTTGTGCACTTGGCACATAAGCAACAAATACCCTGAACGTCTGCATCACGTGTACGCAAAGTATCCAGACTTTAAACAGGATTTTGACAAATGCGTTAATAAGTCGTTAACGATTGAGGAATTTGAGGAGAGGTGGGAAAAGCTTGTTGGGATTACTCATTGCAAGACAACGAGTGGCTCCAGCACTTGTACGAGCTCAAAGAGCAATGGATTGGCGTTTACACGAGGAGGCATTTTTCTGCGGGCATGAAAACGACGGGCAGGAGTGAATCTATGAATGCCACGTTCGATAGTTATGTGGGTACAACTACCAATTTGAAGAGTTTCGTCACATCCGCACAAAAAGCGGTTGCGTCGTTATTCGTGAAAGAAAGGGCTGCAGACTTTGCAACCACGTACAAGCAAAGGAGAAGGTTGCTTGAGACCCCGCTGGAGCTGAACGGTGCCAAAGTCTATACGAAGGAGATCTTCCTGCTATACCAAGTAGAGCTGCAAAAATCGGGCCGATACAGTATAAACAAGGTGGCAGAAAAGTCATCGCGTGAGTACAAGGTTTATTCGCTCGTGAATGACCTCGTCCCTGAGAAGCTGCGCAGAATTTATACGGTGAGCCACGACACATTGACGGACTCGGTGACATGTGTTTGCAAGAAGTTTGAGTTCCATGGCATCCTGTGTAGACACATTCTGCGGTTTTTCACACAGAAGAATATCAGGACAATCCCCGATAAATACGTCCTGCCACGGTGGACGAAAGGTGCAAACAGGTTGCACGGTACCATTTCCTTTCCGGAGCACCCGTATACTGACTTTGAAGAATCAGAGACGTTGCGGTATAATCATCTGGTGACGATGTTCACCCGTTTGTCCGTAAAGGGTGCTGCTACAATGGTCGGATATAAACATCTCCTCGAGGTAGCTCAGCAGCAAGAGCCCATCGTCGACCAGTTGGAAGCAGCTTCAGTCAGCAATGCGGTTGACACCGAGCCTACGACGGGATCAGAAGATGACGAGCCGGGGGAGGAAGACGACAATGATATCCGGCCTTTGGATCCAATTATATCGCAAACGAAAGGCCGCAAGAGATCTACGCGGATGAAAAGCTCTATTGAAACGGCAACTCAACCTAAAAAGCTGAGAAGGTGTGCATTGTGCAACAAAATGACCGACCACGACAAGCGGAACCATTACAAGGCACTGGGGATAAGTCCAGGGGGTTTGCAAGACGGGGAAGAAGATGATGCCGAAGATGAGGACGAACAAGCTGCAGTGGACCTATAAATTTTTTTTAAGCCATGAACTATGCTTGACATTTGTAATAATTTTTTGTAATTTTTTTCTATTAATCTTTCGACCGAATACTGTTATATATTTTCTAATGGACCTATGAGAGCCATCAACTCTTAAAGTTTATGTTGTTTCTTTTTTTAACCCCGGACGCCTCTGTAGGGTCTTAAAATTCCTACGTTTTTGAAATTTTTTACTTTCTTTTATGTCCGCTATACAATGTAGCGGACGTCTCTGTAAACTCCTAATTTGTTATTGACGTCTACAAGTTGTTGACGTATACAATGTGGCGATGTTGACGTATACAATGTGGCGGACGGCTTTACAGTCCTAATTATGTCTGCTATACAATGTAGCGGATGTCTCTGCAGAGTCCTAATTTGTTGTTCTTTTATGTCCGCTATACAATGCAGCGGACGGTCCGCAGAAAAAGACTTTTTGGTCTTTTTTTTGTCCGCCACACAATGTAGCGGATGACTCTATCCTGTTATATATTAATCAGAGGCCAATCATCTTATCACTCCGTCCGTTTCTCTATCTGTCTCGCACATCTCACCCAGCCGCTACCCCATATACGGCGACCCACATCTCCGGTGACCCACTTCTCCGGCGACACCACCGTCCTCCCCTCCAGCGACATTCCCGGTGTGATGGCTTCTGATTTGTCGAGCAGCAACGAATTTTTAGGCAACATGCACCTTGCAGGCAAACACTTCTTCAAAGTCATGATGCCTGGTTTTGATACAGAACTTGTAGGCCATCCCGCTTTCTCTGTGTTACTTTTGGTGTTAAAAGTTTGATCTTTGGTTAAAAACTTACCTATGTGTTTTTTATATTGTGAATATGTTAGGACATACCGGTAGCCTTTTCCGATTGGCTTACCACAATTTATTTAGATTCAACTTTAACCAGCCGCAAGGGGTCTTGGCATGTTAGAATCAAGACGAAGCACGACCAAGGTCAAATTTGTTTCGCAGAGGGTTGGAACGAATTCGTGCGGCAGCATGACCTCCAACTTGGGGACTTTGTAGTGTTTGAACACACGGGGAAGTGGAATTTTCAAGTGATGGTGTTTGATCGGAGCACTTGTGAAAAAACTTCTTTCCCCCAATGTTGAACCCTAAATTATGTATTGAATAATTTTATGAATAATTTTATGTAATGTTAATTATTGTTCAGAATTTTATATTCTTAATTGTGCTGTTTGAGTTTCCGTCGATACTGAGATTGTTGATTCTTGATTTGAGATTGTTGATTTCGTCGCGAAAACAAGTCTCCCACTATTTTGAGATTGTTGATTTCGTCGCTAAAACAAGTCTTCGGTCGCCAATTTATTAAAATAGAATTTTCGCCGTCCGCTACAATGTCAACAAATTCCTAACACTTGGAAGAGATATCACTCTTCATTTGTGGTTCTCTCCACGTCCGCTACACTATAGCGCGGACGGTCCCGCAGAAATACTAATTATCCAACACTTAGTTTTTTTTGGTATCGTCCTCGTCCGCTATACTATGTAGCGGACAGTGCCGCAGAAAGCCAGCTATAACTATCAACACTTATTTTTTTTTTGGTTCTATCCACGTCCGCTACACTATAGCGCGGACGGTCCAGCAGAAAGGCCAACTATCCAACACTTAGTTTTTTTTCAAACCCTCCTCGTCCGCTATACTATGTAGCGGACGGTGCCGCAGAGACCAACTATAACTATCAACACTTAGTTTGCCAGCTATAACTATCAACATTTAGTTTTTTTTTGTTCTATCCACGTCCGCTACACTATAGCGTGGACGGTCCAGCAGAAAGCCCAACTATCCAACACTTAGTTTTTTTTCATACCCTCCTCGTCCGCTATAGTATGTAGCGGACGGTGCCGCAGAGACCAGCTATAGCTATCACGTCTGCTACAGCGCGGACGGTCCAGCAAAAAGCCCAACTATCCAACACTTAGTTTTTTTCATACCCTCCTCGTCCGCTATACTATGTAGCGGACGGTGCCGCAGGAGGCCAACTTAGTTTTTTGGTGTCCGCTACACTATGTAGCAGACGGTCCCGCAGAAAGGCCAACTATAACTATCAACACTTAGTTTTTTTTTTGTTCTCTCACGTCCGCTACACTTAGTTTTTTTCACAAGTTAACTTTGAATTTATTCAGAAACTTATGGCAAGTGTATTTTGGTACATGATACATATCATTTGCACCAATAGTTCGATGGCCTTTAGGTTGCTAGGGGATGTACGGTAAGATTTTACGTACATGATCAGACACATGAAATGAATATAAAAAGAAAACGATAAAGGTAGATGAAAATCATGTTAAGATTAGTAAGGAAACCAAAATGGAAACCCAAAGTAAAAAAGTATAATAGGAAAAATGCAGCGCATTTAGAAAGAGTTATATATTACGAAAAATATTTGTCATTATGCTCTGGTGCGAGCGAGCATTAACATTATGTGATTGTCCTCCACATATTTTTCAATTCTTTCATCCTCTTTAGAAAATGTTAATTTTTCTTTTCTTTATTTATTGCAATGGCTTAATATTAGAGAAACATAGAATGACAAGCAATGGCTGATGGAGAGGGAATGCTGAGATGCCTTTAGACATTGAAACAGAGGTGGATAATGAGACTTTTCTAGACCAACAACTAAATGAAGGTGGTAATGGTGCTGCTGATGGTGTTTTAAATATGGAAGCAAACAGTTAAACAATGAGGTAGGGTGATGGGGGTATTTTAAATGTTGAAGCAGACTGTGATAATTGGAGTGATAGGTCTTAAGAACAAATGGATGACAGTGAGTATGGTTGTGAGTGTGATGACTTGTTGTTTGAGACAAACATAGACTAAGAGGCAGAGTATGGTGGTACACTAGCTAGGAAGGGGAACGAGAAGGGGAAGGGTGTCATCGGGGATAAAGATGCATCTCATTTATCAGAATATCCGTGTTTCTTGATTTGATGGACAGATACATCCTGCATATGGTTCATCTGATGGTGAAGCAATAGATGAAATAGATTTTGCAGAGTTTAATGCTAAGAGCTCCATGGAGCATCCAAAGCTTGAGTTGGGAATGATGTTTGCAATCAAGATGTATGCAATTAGGGAAGGAAGACCAATCAAGTTCTTAAAGAATAGTAGATGGAAACTTAGAACATGTTGTAAACCAGAGATGCCTAAACACACACACACATGGAAACTTAGAACATGTTGTAAACCAGAGATGCCTAAACACACACACACACACACACACACACACACACACACACACACACACAGGACAGGACAATTTACAAGTGAAAACCCTAGTTGATGAGCATACATGTAATATGTCATTAAAAATAAGCATGTGACTTCTAGATGGATGTCCAAGAGTACATTGATTGTTTTAGGACAAATCCTAAGATGTCAGTGACTGCCTTCAGGACAACTGTGATGAGAGATGTGGTGATGAATATTTCTAAGGCTCGGGTATAGAAAACAAGGAAAAAGGCTATGGAACTTGTTCAAGGGGCAATAACTAAGCATTTTTCAATGTTACGAGACTTTGCTGCAAAGCTAAATATATTGAACCCTGGGATGACTTGTGTAATCAAATCTGTTGATGGTATCAAGGCTGGATGGCAGCCAAAGTTTGAGAAGTTTAATTGCTACTTATGGCCATTAAAGGCTGATTGTAGTCCTCTTATTAGGCATGATGGTTGCTACCTTTGGGCGCCCTATCATATGCAAATGTCGTGTGCTATAGGAGTATATCCTAACAACCAAATATACTGCTTAGCATATATCGAGTTGAATCAAAGTGCAAAGATTCTGGGAGTGGTTCCTTGCAGTTTTTGAAAAATGAGATAAGCATAGTAAACCAAAGATGATGTAATCCTCCTACTGCAGTAGCAGTATACTTCATTGCTTGCAATCTCCCTCCTTCTATAGAAAGCTTCAGAAGCATATATGTGTGTGTATATATACACATGTATGCATAGATAGGGAAATGGTGGGAAAAGATGGAAAGAGAGGGAAATGGAAATATCAACAGGAACGGCGGGAGAAAACATAAATGGCTTGACAAAATTACCTCTGACGATTTTACCTAGAACGTTAGGAATTTGGACTTACTTAATGCGAAATTATTGAACATTTGGACCCTCAGGTGAGATTTCAGGATTCTTTTGAGAGACTAAAGTGTATTTAACTCTAGTTTTTCTAAACGCACAAGGGGATCTTAATGTGAAAACTAGAGGTTTTGCAGTTGTATTTCTTCTTTATTAAGTCACGTTATTGCATTTTTGTTTCTTTTTCATTCATCTAATTAAGTTATACAAAACGAAAAGACTTTACTATTACAATTTTTTGGAATATACAAATTTTATATGAGAAATATAGACATGTCTAATTATTTTCTCTCTTATAAATGATAGCGGTAAATCAATTTTCTTAATAATTGTCAATTACGAGTATTTACACATATAACTTATACACTTTATACTTTCCACTCCTTATTCATTGCTAAAACCTTAACAATTTTCTTGAAAGTACATCTAACAATAGTTAGGGAAAAATCATATAGAGTATGGAAATAGTATTATTCCATTAACTTAATGAATATTTATGATTAGAACGTCATAAAAAATGACTTGTGACAATTGACTCTCCTCAACCATCCATATGCTTATATTACTATTGTATCTTTTTCCTCTAAAATAAAAGTTTGTAAGGTTGTGTTTGATGATGCATTAAGTACTTCAATCTTAACATCTTTAGTGGTCATAAATTAAGTGCATTTGATAAAGATAATGTTGTATCAGTTAAAAAAAGGTTAAGTTAGAGTAGACTTACTTGATACTTATTACTTAATTTTAAGTGACATGGTCAAAAGTCATTGAAATACTTTTATGTAAAACAGATGATTACCATCACGATGTATCCACAAATCAATTTGATGGCAACACGACTTCCACTACACTAGAATCACTACCACAACTATTATGTTCCTTTTGTCATCATCACCATAATTACCACGATCTAGAGGTCCTCACTACCACCACTAACAAACATCACTACCACGATAACACCGCCAATTCCACCAAACCATAACCCCCGCCACCATGTCCACATCCCTCAAAATCATCTCCATATCAACCACAATACAATCTCGCCAACATTACTTTCATGTTACCGTCCGTCACCGCTACCACATCTTCACAAATTACTACTACCACCATTCTCAGCACTATTCTGCCACCACCACATTACTGCTCCGTCCCTATTGCCACCATCACCAACAAGTTGATGGAATTATGTCAATAACAAATTTATACATGAATATGAAGCTAAGGTAAAATGAATAAATTGCTAGATGGAACCACTTTCAGCTAATTACTTTTGTTTTATCAAACAGATTAACTTACTTTTCAATTGTAAAACTTCAACGACTTAAAATTTTTAATTTTACCAATTCAACGCTCAAGTCCTCACTCACTGCTCAGCATTGAGGTTTCAATTTTATAAAACTAGCCCTTAAGAATGCTTAGGTGAGACCAAGAGCGGCGGCGTAAACCCGGCGGGTGTGGCAGGCATGTAGCTCTGGACATACTGACCAAACCATTGGATCCAGAAAAGATGACCATTATTTAGGTCCACGTTATTGTTTCTCGGAGTGCGGTGCACCTCAAAACGCGGCACGAACAATTATGCGCAGTTCCTGGGCGATTGATGCATGTCCTCCCCTTTCCAAAGGCATTTTGAGGAGTTCATTAATGCCTTTTCCTCACAACTTTGTATTGTGGGAGACCATTTTTTGGTTTTGGGGAAGAAAGAAAAAGGGCAAAGCACTTGGCTAATTTTTATAAACTTTCGGAAGAATGATGCGCAGTGCAAAGTCAAAAAGTTTTCCTGACAAATTGTAGTGGGCGAAAAATTGGTCATCAAAACATTAAAGAAAATTCTTCAAATTTAGGCGGACAAATCAACATGATTTTGTTATTTTCCTGCCATTTTGCCCGAAAAATTGTGAAAAAGCAGAAAGGATTTGGTTTCTAGAAGAACAAATATAACATGAAATACTCGAATTTGGTTTCTATCAGCATCGCGTGGGCAACGATTCATCGCAGTAAACGACACGGTCCATGCGTTGAAAAGCGGGCCACCGGCCCATTCACCTCCCCAGCAAGCACCCTTCTAGAACTCTTATTAACTTTATTATTATTATTATTATTATTATTATTGTTATACTTGCTTGTATAAAATATGAGCATCTGAATCAACGGAGACTTCCAACATTCATGACAACTAGGACCCATTTGCCATTGCCATTTGTCAACCTTTGATGTTTTCCCCGATAGAATTGTCCATCTTCCGGTACATTATTCTACCACTAGTATAAGTAAATAAATAATATATTAGGAAATGTAAATGAAAGTGATTTCATGAAAAGTGGTAGTCAAGGCAGACGATGTTCAAGGTCATGGTTCAAAATTTAAAATTCTGCCCAAGTAGTTAATTACCGGTAGGCCCAAGTCACAATTGTTATTCCGTTCGAACTTATATTCATTTAACGGTGAATAAGATAAATCATACATTGAAGTTCTGTACCTTAAAAGTTCTGTACGTTAAGGTGCACGTTAAGAATTACTTAACTTGGCACGAGTGAGTGAGAAAAGTAAGTTAATTATGCATACAAATATAGCTGAACCATGTCCTATTACTTTAAGTCGTGTTGGACTCATACGAGGGCCTCCTTCCTGGTGGATACCTGACCACTTGAGTCCTTTTATCTCCCTAACCTTGTAATCAAATCGTACAAGCAATTTTGGTACCAAAATTACGTTATTAAAACTGAGAGTACAATACCATGTCCTTAAAACGCAGAGTAGCAAGTGTAGGTGATACTTTGCAAAGGGTTGCGTCGCAACAAAATGAATTTTCCTCTTTCATAAAACCCTTCAATAGCAAAAATGACGTTATCCTAGTCTACGTCTTGAAGAGAAAAAAATGAACGCGAGGAAATGACTTTAAAGATGGAGAAGCAAATTCATTGGCCGGTCAAATTGCTATGGGCAAGTTGTGCCACATTCCCTCATGTAGGCTTGTTGATCATGCATGCTTTCATTCTATACTGATCGATGCCGCTATTCCATTTACTTCTGCAGCTCACGCGCAAGAGTGAGCACACAAACCATATTGCCTCACATATCCTATTCGACCAACGTAAGGAGCACTTCTTAGCTTGGCCCAGATATTGACTTTCTTTGCTAATGGAGCTTCTCTCTCTCTCTCTCTCTCTCTCTCTATCGGCCTACTTTAAAAGTTAACAAGCATAATACTTTTGGTTGGATGTCTTTGGCTAGCAGAAGTGTATTGAGTAATGGGAATATGAAAATTAAAGTGATTGATTTGTGACGTTGCATCCTTTTAGATGATTAGATTGTTAAAACCGGTCGAAAGGAGGATAATACCTTAGGCATTTGATAATGTTGCTTGAAATTTTTGTTTTTCATGCATGTTTTTGCAAAAAGTAATCGGTGATGGTACATGTTTGTATGCGGTTGGCGGCTAGCATACAATGGTAGTAGCATTTGGTGGCAGCACTTTGTAGTGGTAACGTAATGAGTCAATAGGTTGGTGGTGTGGCGTGATGGTGGTGGTAGTCGTCGTCGTTATGATGAATGTAGTTATGGTGAAGTTGCCTGGTTAAGGTGACGGTGGTAGTAGTAGGGGTGGTGATGGGGCGTGAGATTACGCATGCCATGGACATGGAGGGCGGCATGGTATATGTTGATGATGATGATGCATGGCCTTCCTTGCAAAGAGAAGAAGTTCTTGCTCAAATTTTAGAATTAGGTGGAGTTTTAAAGTCGTCCTACTAGGGGTCTATGTTATCTCTAATTTGTAAAAAGATGTTTCACTCAACTTTACATGGTAAATAGTTATGTATAATCTTCAATTTTTAACTATATCAATATGGTCATTTTCTATGGCAAGTGATAGAATCACGTATGACCATAATTTTAGCGAGTGAAATAACTTGACGGCAATGTCTCAATGTTACGTGTCGTAACAGATGTACATTTACTTGCGTGAAGACAATAATCAAAATATTTGTAACAATACTTAGGCTTCGTTTGACAAAATTTTTTTTTTGGTTTTCAGTTTTTAAAGAGCAGTTTTTTAAAGAGCAGCTTAATTTTTTTTTTTTATAAAAACAAGTGGGTGTTTGATAACCCCTTTTTTTTTGAGGTTTTTTTTTTTGGTGTTTGGTAACCCTTTTTATTTTGACTTTTTTTTTTGGTGGTTTGCGGTGGCGGTGGTGGGGCGTAGCGGTGGTCGACGGTGGTGGTGGTGGTGGCCGACGGCCGGAGGTGGCTGCCGGCAGTCACCGGCGGTGGTGGCCGGCGGCCGGAGGTAGCTGCCGGCAGTCTCCGGCGGTGGTCGCCGGCGGCCGGAGGTGGCTGCCGGCAGTCACCGGCGGTGGTGGCCGGCGGCCGGAGGTAGCTGCCGGCCGTCTCCGGCGGTGGTCGCCGGCGGCCGGAGGTGGCTGCCGGCAGTCTCCGGCGGTGGTCGCCGGCGGCCGGAGGTGGCTGCCGGCAGTCTCCGGCGGTGGTCGCCGGCGGCCGGAGATGGCTGCCGACAGTCTCCGGCGGTGGCTGCCCGCGGCCGGAGGTGGCTGCCGGCGGCCGGCAGTCTCCGGCGGTGGTCGCCTGAGGTGGCTGCCGGCGGTGGGAGGGTGGTGGTGGTGGTCGAAAAAAAAAAACCAAAAGTGAAAAAAAAAACCAGTTTTTGGAGTTTTTTTTTTACTCTGCAGTTTAAAAACTGGTTTTTTAAATTGAAAAAAAAATGGTTACCAAACGCTCTTTTTTTTTCAGTTTTTAAAACTGAAAAAAAAAGAGGGAAAAAAATTTTGTCAAACGGGGCCTTAGTGTCCCTCAAATAAAAGCCCACACACTTTTTAAGGGAGTACACATCTTTAGGAAGACATGTACTAATCAGTCAACATGTCGCTCTCATAATTTACTCTCTTCTTATCTTTGAGGAAGGAAAACAAGCAAACTTTCATTTTATTACGCAAATAGAAATTGAAGTTTATCCCTGCATAGAGAGCTTAGTGTAGAAACGGGACGAACAAGGTATTCAATGTGGATCACTAGTTCTACCTTTAAGATGCACGATAATTATTGAACTGAAATAGCTAAATTAGAAGGAAGATATTAAGTGCACCTGCTCTAAGAGAGACCATAAATGCCTACGCCTCTACGATGGTTATTGCCGACTATAATTTGATGTGGACACACTACAGTTTGCCCACTTTTACAGATTACTTCTCTTCTTACTCTCGTTACTGGTGTTTAATTGTAAGATACTCCTCGCCATCGCCATGACTAGATCGGCAAGGTGGTACCATCTTGACAACTCTAATACAAATACATCGGCTAAACAGGAATTGTATCAACGAGCTATTTCGGTACAATTGTCTATTACAAGACATTATCGTTCACCATTATATAGTTAAAAAAACTAATTATTTTTCCAGACTGCATACCCCTCATTATAAGAATCAAAACGACGTTAGGGAGGCAGCAAATGTTATATGATAAATAATTAATAACCAATCATTGTAACGCATATGGATGAATATTGATGAGATATAGAAAATGAAATCTTATCTTCTAAAACAAACGGACGTGGATTTGTTGGATTAGTATTGACTTATATTCCTCAAAATAGTTAGGATAAGGGGGGTGCCGACTGCAACTACATGTGAATATACACTTATATGCCTTCTAAATAAGCAAATCCAATGCCTACATGCTCCCTACCAAGCCCTGCCACTGGACCACTTCAGCAATACAAAAACAGTATAAGGCCTCCATTGCAATGATTTGTTGAATATATTATATTATATTTGGGCTTTTTGAGTTAAACT
Organism: Escallonia herrerae; assembly: GCA_033070095.1. Taxonomy (NCBI): domain Eukaryota; kingdom Viridiplantae; phylum Streptophyta; class Magnoliopsida; order Escalloniales; family Escalloniaceae; genus Escallonia; species Escallonia herrerae. The sequence goes on from JAVXUP010001303.1 coordinate 224,329, forward strand.
CAAGATTCTTTGTACTGAGAGGGTACTATGGCTAGTTAGAAGTGGACAACTGGGGAAGTGATAGGTTAACTCGGAGATGGTTTGATTAGGGGAATAATACTGAGGAAGCCTACATTTTGGAAACAGGGGAAATAACTCATTCATTTCAAGTTGAAAAATTTTTCTTTGCTGTCTGGGTTCTAGGAATCTTTCATATAATGACAATTAATAGTTTTTAAATGTATTTAGTGACTTTTGACTAACACTTTCAGTAATAAATTTTAACAGCTTTTGTTTAGCGTTGTTAAATAAAAGACACTAAAAATATTTAACAATAGTTATTTGTCGCTATATGAGGAACTTGTAGGTATCTACCGACAACCCTAGTAGCTGCCACAAATTTTCCTTTCAAGGTTGAGTCTTCCTTGGCAACATGAAATTATTTTATTTCCCTTCCCTCAAGAGCTAAATCGACTCCCTATTCTTGAATGGACAGAGGAAAACCTTCAATGAGTTTACGATCGGAGAGGAATGAAGCTGATAAGATATCTACGAAGGCGGTATCCACACGAACTATTTGCTTTTGGGGATGGGCCATTCACTATGTAGGAGAAAAGTGATTTGATTCTGTATTCCACTAAACCCTCTAAAGTGAGAATAAATACTATGTTTTTGACCCACTTAAAAAGCAATCATAACACGTTTTGCATTAACCAACCGCCGACACTACCTTGCTTTGAAACCCATAAAAGAAAAAATATGCGCGAAATTGTTGTACACAATGTATCTATCTATTCGTGAAACCACACAATAAAAAAGTTGTGCACATATTCAATAATAATAAATTTTTGTGGACCAAAAAGTTCAGAACAAAGCGACGTCATTTTAGAAACACAGTACGTTACCCGCTACTCTATATTTAGAGCCCAAAACGTACTCCAGGAGGAAGGTTCCGCAGCCTCATTCTGAAAGGTTAACCATCTACTACTAGATTACTAGAAGGGTGGCCCACTGTCATATAAGAACCTTTTAGCGCTGGAACTGGGGCTCTGAATTCGCAGCCGCCGCCCAAGAGGTCCATGGGCCGAATGGTCCATGGCGTTGACCGAAGAAGGGCCCTCTGCCAAACATCTGGAAATTTCTGAAAGCTAAATAGGCTTAACTATCTGCGGAATGGTAGAAGGTGGAACTTAAAGAGACGACAGTTGCTTTATATATATATATATATATATATATATATATATATATATATATATATATCCAACAATCGTAAATAGAAGGGTCAATAGAGCATACAATATTTTTTTTTATCACTAAAGGTGTCAAGACCGACTACTCGAAAACCAGAATCCACATGCTGCTTACAATAATTATCAAGCGATTTTGAACATTTCTTTTGAACTCACACCATATCATTACTAAAGGCGTATGCAGACCTAAGGAGCAAAGGGTTTATGGAGCCTGGGCGCAAGGTGCAAGCGCACGCGCGCCTTTTTGAAGTAAGGCGCAAAACAAAAATAAATAAATATTAGTATATAAAATCAATAAAATCATGTTAAAAATTTTTAGAACATGCCAATTTAACCAATTTTCAATACTATAAAAAGTTTCAAATCCAATAAGAAGAAATTAATCCTAAGTGAATATGACAACGTCATCCTTATCATCAGTGAGAGTTAGGACAACAATATTTTTCTAAAAAAAATAAAAAATCATAAGCTCCAAGTCTACTAGAGATTCCTCTTCAATTTTATGATCTTGTCTATAAAGTGAAGTGAAGGAGTAGAATTTACTTAAAACAGAGTAACAATTAGGGAGGGGAAATAGCACAATAAACAAAAATAAGAGAATTGATTGATTTGCGATTTGGGATTTTAGGTTTTTTTTTGTGGTTTATATGTTGATTTATTATGTTATGAAATAAAAAATAAAAAAAAATGAATTGTTGAGATGATGCCACGACACAAAAATAAAAAAGTTAAAATTTTTAGGCTTTTTTTTTTTTTGGCCTACACCACTGCGCCTTTTTGAAGGGGCTGTGCCTAACCTTAGGCGAGGCGCAGGGAGTGCACCTTGCACCTAAGCATGCCTTTAATAATACTGCACCATATAAAGGTTTTGCATCACTCAAAGATGAAAACTTCAGAAGAAAAGTTGTCGACATTATTATCCCAGGCTGGAACTATGTATAACATCTATTCTCCCGAGAGAAGGATCAACTTAGTTATATGGCAGCTTGTAGCAGCAAATCAATCTTTGAAAGGGCGCGCCTGTGGTGGGAAGAGTAAAGGGCAATGTGACCCTTATTACATAAACAATATATTCTTTCTGTTCCCAACTTGGCCTTAGCCCATACCTACGCGTAGCTGGGCATTTTCTACCTTTTTATCTGCCAATCATCTACAAGAAACTTTATTTATATTACAAATCAGTTCAATGCAACCTTTCCATATATATTCTAAAGCATCAAGTGGTTATGTTACATCAAATCCCAAAATGATGGACAAGAACTTAAGGGGATGGACGTTTACATTTTTCTGTTTTCGTTTTTGTAATAATGATGAAAAAGATACATTTTTTTGTATATGTTTACATTTTTTTGGTTCCGTTTTAGATAAAATTTCCGAACAGTACTGAAAAAGTTAAAAACACCCAAAGGGTGTTTTCACCTTTTTCCACGTTTCATATTATGTGTCAAAGAACTGTATCCTTTCTCTTTCTCTGCCGCCTCTCTCTCTCTCTCTCTCTGATGGAAATGAGAAATGAGAACAGAAATGGAAATGGGTCTTTGCTCTAGCTTCAAACAGTAGCTATGGCAGGAGCTTGCAACACCAACAGGCGATTGATGGCAGGAGCTTGCCTTTGTTTCAACGCGTGAATTCGCTCGACCAAGCCATAATAATTTGTTGATTATGTGGATTCTCTCACAATAAAGTCGAAATGAAGAAAAAGGGAAATTACGCATGCACAGTAGCGAGATTTGGGTCGCGACCAATCCCTAAATACTCGTGAAGGGGAAGGGGAAGGGGAAGAAAGGGAAGGGAAAAGGGGACACACAGACGTGATTTGGGTCGCGACCAAACCCTAGATACTCGTGAGGAAGGGGAAGAAGGGGAAGGGGAGGGGAAGAAGGGGACACACAGACGTAGGAACAGGGAAGGGGAGGGGGAGGGGAAGAAGGGGACACACGGACGCAGGAACAGGGAAGGGGAAGAAGAGGACACACGGACGCAGGAACAGGGAAGGGGAAGGGAACTCGTGAAGGGGAAGAAGGGGAAGGGGAAGGGGAAGGGGAAGGGGAGGGGAAGAAGGGGATACACAGACGCAGGAACAGGGAAGGGGAGGGGAAATGGAAGGGCAAGGGGGACACACACATGGGCCCACGGTAGAAAATGCGAAAAACATAAAAAATATATTCAAAAAAGTTGGTGAAAACGAAAATGAAAACGATAACGTACAGAAAAAATTGAAAAAGTAGATACGAAAAAAATAAAAGTACACGATATGATTTTTGAACTGAATACTAAATTTTGGAAAACAAAAAAAGAATACAGAATACAGAAAAAAAAAATATCGTAAGCGTACAGCCCCTAAATTATTTTGAGTTGCTTCTTTAATCGGTGGGTTGAGCAACAGATAATCACACTAAAAGTCAGCTGGTCTTGTACTGGGTCTAAGAGGAGGACTATAACAATAGATTAGAATGGACGTGCCACTCTCTTCCTACCTTATGAACTGGACCAAGCCAATCAATTTTCAGTTAATAGTTGGAGCAAAAAACTTCCAAGTGAACATCTTTGCATTAAAAGGCCTTCTTGGAGATTTCGTTTCAATTCCTTTTCGCACGAATCTAAGGTTGAAAGACATATTATCAACTCGAGTACAAGTCAAGCCCTTCTAACTCGGCTCGTGTTAACTTCTAGACACACGACTCTCAAGTGGCCATTGACCGATTTCGAGTACGTCGTGTTGGTAAACAAGTAATATATTGCACTTTTAGGCCTCTGATTAAGTAATAGACAACGAATGGTTTCTGGTAATCTACATAGATCAAGCCTAGCATCTGAAGCACTATAACCTAGTGTAAGATTGGCAAGCACATCCCATACAATTGTATTGGGAGGACTAATATCATAATCAGTGATGACGAAGAACATTAAGCAGCACACACACTTGACTGAAATGGAACTTTGGAAGCCTAGCATTTGAAGCACTATACCCAACCCATCGTAGCTCAAGATCTGATCAGTTCACCACCACTGCACCTGACATATTTCACACGGCTGTCTCCTGCCGTGGCTCGACGATACTATAATTAAACAACCACCGTCCTGGGACTAACAATGAAAAAGAACCCATCACTATCAATATACACCACAACCCACCACTGCGCAGCCACCACCACCAAAAACTAACTCACAATTGCCGATTTACCCCACAACCACCACTACCCTACCACCACCTACTATCACCGGTAGCGGTGGATCTAGATCCACCACTCTTCTTCCTCAAACAGAAATAGGTCATCTTCCTATGGGGCAGTGGCGCGACGTCGCGGCAGCATAGCATGCGGGATGCGGTTACGTACCTTCTTCATTTGTAGAATTCTACCCCCTGTGCATGACCCAGGTCACTTTGGTTGCTCTACGCTAATGGCCCCAGTTAGCTGTACGATTTTGGCGGGGCAGAAGGTAGCTAGGTTCCATTCGGAATATGCATTGTTCTTTTTAGTGCGCCTGGGGGCCAATTGGAACTTTGATGAAAACCATCACCATGATTAACCATAAATCATCCTTAGCATTTGCGGTCCAACTAGCTCTTTTCTTAGCTTGTTGATCATGCATGCTTTCTTTCTATACTATCAAAGCCGCTATCTAACTTATTTTTGTGGCTGAGCAAACAAATCATGTTGCCTCGTGCATCATTTCAGATTCAAGCAATACTGTTACTTTTTGAACTCTGTACATATTGTTCAAGGAAAGGAGCGCTTTTTTTAGTATGGTTTGCGCATTGGCTTTCTTCCCTCGTGGAGCTACCATTATTGTACACCAGGAGTGGGTTTGACTCGAGTAGAGTCTGGTATGTCTGACGTGCCGAGGTAAGTGGTACCTTCGACGTGGTCCTTGTGATCTTCTGAGCTTGGATCTGCTCTGTGCTACGTGGATTTGTGGTTTCCTGCGGATGGAGATGTCACCGTTTTGCTTCTTCTTAGGGGCTCTTTGCTCTTTTGAGCTCAGGATCCTATTATCATTGTTCTTATGTGTTTTTTTTTTTGGGTTATGCAACCTATTTAATAGATTTCTATTATTCCTAAAAGAAAAGGAAACATATTGTAGCTATGGATAATTTTTAGGTGAAAATTTCTCAAAACATTATCTATTGTGACGAACTCTTGGACGTAGAAAGCCCAATTCCTTCGGTTAATCCAAGTGGCATTACTTCATTCTTGGCACACACGTATTCAATACCACTTCAATTACTTCAAGCTACTGATATTCTACGAAGAATTAATATATACACTCTTGTTAATGTAGGCATATTACATCATGCATGAGCTCCTATAAGCATTCTGAACGCCACTCTTAAGTCTTAATCATCCTAACACCCAAAACAAATTAGAAATGTCACAAGTCAGCGGCTACTCACTCTATATCTCTCTTCTGACCTACTCTAGGAATTAACAAGCTTAACAATTGTACTTGGATGCCTTTGGATAGCGAAAGTCCTCCTGCTAAGGTCTGTGGAAGAATCTCTAATTTGTAAATAGAGGTTCCACTCCATTTTACATGGTAACGAGGCACATATAATGGTCAATCTGTCTTACGAATGAAATCGTATCAATTTGGTCATTTTCTATAGCAAGTGAGGAATTCAAGTTTGTATTATTTTATCCCGCAAAATTACTTGCTGATAATGCCTTAATGTTATACCTCGTAACGAATGTACATTTACTTGCATGAAAAGCATAGTTACTAATTATATCAACATTTGACGTCCTCGAAATTAAAGTGCACACACTTTTGAAGGCAGTATGCATCTTTTGTAAGACATGGAGTTGTCAGTACCCAACACAAAACTCTCATAATTTAGTCTCTTCTTATCTTTCGGAAGAAGAAAAAGCAATCTTTCACTTTGTTACGCAAACAATAGAGAGCTTTAAAAGTAGAAACGGGACCAAGAGGGTAATAGATGTAGATGCCTAATGTACCTATTAATTAATGGACATAATGTTTAGAGACGTGTGATACTGATAAAGAAGAGAGCGTTTTGGTACAGATATCTTCTATACTCAAAGTTATAGGTTCAGGTCTCATCAACGCAAGATATAAGGGTAAGAAATTTTTATCTAAAATGGCCATGGCAAATGAATAAATTTTATTTTGACACAAGACAAAAGGATAATTGTGACAGCTAAAAGTAAATCATCAACCAAATTATAACGTTCATAGCGAATAAAGCTGAATATAGAACGAAGATATCAAGTGCACATGTTCTAAGAGATGCCATAGATGCCTACTTGCCTGTGATGGTTATTGATGACTATAATTTGATGAGGATGCTCGTCGCTCTTTTATGAATTACCGGTCTTCCCTCTCTCCAAATTGGTGAATGATTGCAAGGTGCTCACCAGCCATGACTAAATCGTTAAGATTATCTAGGTAACAATTTTTGCACAAATAAATTGAACCAAAAATGTACTATATCAATACATTTTTTTTTCAACTGTCTGTTACAAGACATTGCCGTTCGCCGTTTTGTAATTAAAAGAAACAGTTATTTTTTCATTTTTTTTGAAAAAATATCCCTTATTATAGCTTGCAAAGAATGAAGACGACGTTAGGCACGCAGCAACTAATAAATGATAAGCAGTTACCAATGATTGTAACATAAATGGATGAATATAGTCTATAGATGACAAATTGAGAATGAAATGTTATCTTTAGCGCAAACGGAGGAGGATGTGTTGGATTAGGATTGACTTGTACTCCATAGAATAAATAAGATAAGGAGGGAATGAATAAGATAAGGGGGTGACGACCTTATGATTACCGCAGCTACGTGTGAATGTACACTTACACTTACGTACCTTCTAAATAAACAAATCCAATGGCTACGTGTCCCTACGAAGCCCTCCCATCGGACCACTCCAACAATACAAAAATAATAATAAAAGGCCTCCCTTGCAAATTTTTTTATTTTTAGTAAAGAGTAGAAATATATATCAAGAATAATAAAAAAAAGTTACAAAACATGTCCAGATGGGTAAATAAAAAACATACGGATGATATCCTCATCCAATAGAAAATTATAATTAAAGCCTACAATAACAAAATTCAAAAACAAATTATAAGAAAATACATAAAAGAACCTACAAACTAATAAGACTAATACATAAAAGAACCTACAAACTAATTTTAGCGAGTGAAATAACTTGACGACAATGTCTCAATGTTACGTGTCGTAACAGATGTACGTTTACTTGCGTGAAGAAAATAATCAAAATATTTGTAACAATACTTAGGCTTCGTTTGACAAATTTTTTTTTTTGGTTTTCAGTTTTTAAAGAGCAGCTTAAATTTTTTTTTTTATAAAAACAAGTGGGTGTTTGATAACCCCTTTTTTTTTTTGAGGTTTTTTTTTTTGGTGTTTGGTAACCCTTTTTTTTTTACTTTTTTTTTTTGGTAGTTTGCGGTGGCGGTGGTGGGGCGTAGCGGTGGTCGACGGTGGTGGTGGTGGTGGCCGACGGCCGGAGGTGGCTGCCGGCAGTCACCGGCGGTGGTGGCCGGCGGCCGGAGGTAGCTGCCGGCCGTCTCCGGCGGTGGTCGCCGGCGGCCGGAGGTGGCTGCCGGCAGTCTCCGGCGGCCGGAGGTGGCTGCCGGCAGTCTCCGGCGGCCGGAGGTGGCTGCCGGCGGTGGTCGCCTGAGGTGGCTGCCGGCGGTGGGAGGGTGGTGGTCGAAAAAAAAAAACCAAAAGTGAAAAAAAAAATCAGTTTTTAGAGTTTTTTTTTTTACTCTGCAGTTTAAAAACTGATTTTTTAAATTGAAAAAAAAATGGTTACCAAACACTCTTTTTTTTTTTCAGTTTTTAAAACTGAAAAAAAAAAGAGGAAAATTTTTTTTGTCAAACGGGGCCTTAGTGTCCCTCAAATAAAAGCCCACACACTTTTTAAGGGAGTACACATCTTTAGGAAGACATGTACTAATCAGTCAACATGTCGCTCTCATAATTTACTCTCTTCTTATCTTTGAGGAAGGAAAACAAGCAATCTTTCATTTTATTACACAAATAGAAATTGAAGTTTATCCCTGCATAGAGAGCTTAGTGTAGAAACGGGACGAACAAGGTATTCAATGTGGATCACTAGTTCTACCTTTAAGATGCACGATAATTATTGAACTGAAATAGCTAAATTAGAAGGAAGATATTAAGTGCACCTGCTCTAAGAGAGACCATAAATGCCTACGCCTCTACGATGGTTATTGCCGACTATAATTTGATGTGGACACACTACCGTTGGCCCTCTTTTACAGATTACTTCTCTTCCTACTCTCGAAACTGGTGTTTAATTGTAAGATACTCCTCGTCATCGCCATGACTAGATCGGCAAGGTGGTACCATCTTGACAACTCTAATACAAATACATCGGCTAAACAGGAATTGTATCAACGAGCTATTTCGGTACAATTGTCTATTACAAGACATTATCGTTCATCATTATATAGTTAAAAAAAAACTAATTATTTTTTCAGACTGCATACCCCTCATTATAAGAATCAAAACGACGTTAGGGAGGCAGCAAATGTTATATGATAAACAATTAATAACCAATCACTGTAACGCATATGGATGAATATTGATGAGATATAGAAAATGAAATCTTATCTTCTAAAACAAACGGACGTGGATTTGTTGGATTAGTATTGACTTATATTCCTCAAAATAGTTAGGATAAGGGGGGTGCCGACTGCAACTACATGTGAATATACACTTATATGCCTTCTAAATAAGCAAATCCAATGCCTACATGCTCCCTACCAAGCCCTGCCACTGGACCACTTCAGCAATACAAAAACAGTATAAGGCCTCCATTGCAATGATTTGTTGAATATATTATATTATATTTGGGCTTTTTGAGTAAAACTCAAGATTCTTTGTACTGGGAGGGTACTATGGCTAGTTAGAAGTGGATAACTGGGGAAGTGATAGGTTAACTCGGAGATGGTTTGATTAGGGGAATAATACTGAGGAAGCCTACATTTTGGAAACAGGGGAAATAACTCATTCATTTCAAGTTGAAAAATTTTTCTTTGCTGTCTGGTCTGGGTTGTAAGAATCTTTCATATAATGACAATTAATAGTTTTTAAATGTATTTAGTAATTTTTTACTAACACTTTCAATAATAATTTTTAACAGCTTTTGTTTAGAGTTGTTAAATAAAAGACACTAAAAATATTTAACATTTCTTTTGAACTCACACCATATCATAGTTACTAAAATAAAAGACACTAAAAATATTTAACATTTCTTTTGAACTCACACCATATCATAGTTACTAAAGGCGATTTTGAACATTTCTTTTGAACTCACACCATATCATAGTTACTAAAGGCGTATGCAGACCTAAAGAGCAAAGGGTTTATGGAGCCTGGGCGCAAGGCGCAGGCACGCGCCTTTTTGAAGTGAGGCGCAAAATAAAAATAAATAAATATTAGTATATAAAATCAATAAAATCATGTTAAAAAATTTTAGAACATGCCAATTTAACCAATTTTCAATACTATAAAAAGTTTCAAATCCAATAAGAAGAAATTAATCCTAAGTAAATATGACAACGTCATCCTTATCATCAGTGAGAGTTAGGACAACAATATTTTTCTCAAAAAAAAAAATATAAGCTCCAAATCTGGTAGAGATTCCTCCTCAATTTTATGATCTTATCTATAAGGTGAAGTGAAGGAGTAGAATTTACTTAAAACAAAATAACAATTAGGGAGGGGAAATAGTACAATAAACAAAAATAAGAGAATCGATTGATTTGTGATTTGGGATTTTAGGTTTTTTTTTTGTGGTTTATATGTTGATTTATTATGTTATGAAATAAAGAATAAAAAATAATGAATTGTTGAGATGATGCCATGACACAAAAATAAAAAAAACTTGGGATTTTTATGCTTTTTTTTTGGGCCTCCCCCACTGCGCCTTTTTGAAGGGGCTGTGCCTAGCCTTAAGCGAGGCGCAGAGAGTGCACCTTGCACCTAAGCATGCCTTTAATAATACTGCACCATATAAAAGTTTTGCATCACTCAAAGACGAAAAACTTCAGAAGAAAAGTTGTCGACATTATTATCCCAGGCTGGAACTATGTATAACATCTATTCTCCCGAGAGAAGAGAAGACATTTAAAGATCAACTTAGTTATATGGCAGCTTGTAGCAGCAAATGCATCTTTGAAAGGGCGCGCCTGTGGTGGGAAGAGTAAAGGGCAATGTGACCCTTATTACATAAACAATATATCTTTCTGTTCCCAACTTGGCCTTAGCCCATACCTACGCGTAGCTAGGCATTTTCCACCTTTTTATCTGCCAATCATCTACAAGAAACTTTATTTATATTACAAATCAGTTCAATGCAACCTTTCCATATATAATCTAAAGCATCAAGTGGTTATGTTACATCAAATCCCAAAATGATGGACAAGAACTTAAATTATTTTGAGTTGCTTCTTTAATCGGTGGATTGTGCAACATTTAATCACACTAAAAGTCAGCTTGTCTTGTACTGGGTCTAAGAGGACTATAACAATAGATTAGAATGGACGTGCCACTCTCTTCCTACCTTATGAACTGGACCAAGCCAATCAATTTTCAGTTAATAGTTGGAGCAAAAAACTTCCAAGTGAACATCTGATGATGCCGAAAAATGGTTCGATGCTACGTGGAGGTGCCACAAAGGATGCAGTCTGAGTCAGCTTCCAGGTAGGCAACGCGGGAGACAGCAAGGACGGCGTAAGGGCTGAGGGCAAGGCTCCCCAGACAGGTCATGAGGGCTGGCAGCGCTGCGCAGGCAGGGCGACGACGAACAGGACTGACGGTCTACAGTCGCGGGAAGGGTGCAGCGTCAAGGGTCCGGAGACGGGAGTCCAAATGTATTTCTCTCACTAGAATTCCAGCGTCAAGGGTCCTCATGCCGGAGCACGGAGCGAAGCCCCCCAGAATGAAGACGGCGATGGCTTTCAGGTTGTGATCCCATCCCGTAAGCATATAACATGATTGTGGTGCATAGGCGCGGTGCCTACAGCACGAGACATTGATTGTGGCGCATGGGCGCTGCGACAACTGTCGCGAGTCCTTACTTGGTGCCGGGGTACTGTAATGTGACAGAGAGCGCCAGGGGTCGTTGCGTGGATGGCGCGCGACCGTGAGCGACGGTCGTCATGGCGACAGAGCGGCCACAAGCGACAGTCGTCGCGACTACGGTGGAGCGCGGCCGCGAGCGATAATCGTCGTGACAACGGAGCATGGTCGAGAGCGACGGTCGTCGCGACTATGGTGGAGAGCGATCGCGAGCAACGGTCATCGCGATTATGACGGAGCGCGGTCGCGAGCGACGGTCATCGATCGTCAAGGCAGGTGGCCAACCCCTTGGGGTGGCCGAGCCCCTCAAGGTGGCCGACCCCTCGGGGTGGCCGACCCCTTGGGATGGCCGACCCCAAAGGGAGGCCGACCCCTTGGGGTGGCCGACCCCAAAGGGAGGCCGACCCCCTGGGGTGGCCGACCCCTTGAGGTGGCCGACCCCCAAGGTGGAAGGCACGCCGAGGTCGCTTCACGTGACTTGATCATGCGTTGCTTTGACCGGCTCTCGAGCATTGAAAAGTTGACCGCTAACTGGGTGATGTGTCGTGCAAAGTGGGTCCCTTAGCGGGTCCTGGGGTGCGACCAGAATAGGGTATGAACATAAGCCCCCTGCGTGTGGCGCGCGCGGAGGGGCAACCCGAGCGGGCGTCGCACCCATGAACGATGTGGTTACAGCCCATCCTGCTGCAGGTGCCAAGGTCCCCGGTGATGGAGCTGGCGATGACGCTAAGCCTGTGTAGCAGGTTGATTGAGCCGGCGGCGGCCTACAGCCCGTCCCGCAATTTGATTGAGCTGGCGATGGCGTTAGCCGTCCCGCAGTTTGATTGAGCCGGCGATGGCGCTAGCCTGTGATGGCGCTCAGCCCATGCCGCAGTTTGATTGAGCTGGCGATGGCGCTAGCCCGTGATGGCGCTCAGCCCATGCCACAGTTTGATTGAGCCGGCGACAGCATACAGCCTGTCCCGCAGTTTGATTGAGCCGGCGATGACGCTAGCCCGTGGTGGCGCTCAGCCCATGCCGCAGTTTGATTGAGCCGGCGATGGCGCTAGCCCGTGATGGCGCTCAGCCCATGCCGCAGTTTGATTGAGCCGGCGACGGCATACAGCCTGTCCCGCAGTTTGATTGAGCCGGCGACGGGATACAGCCCGTCCCGCAGTTTGATTGAGCCGGCGATGGCGCTAGCCGGTGATGGCGCTCAGCCCATGCCGCAGTTTGGTTGAGCCGACGATGGCGCTAGCCGGTGATGGCGCTCAGCCCATGCCGCAGTTTGATTGAGCCGGCGACGGCATACAGCCCGTCCCGCAGTTTGATTGAGCCGGCGATGGCGCTAGCCCGTGGTGGCACTCAGCCCATGCCTCAGTTTGATTGAGCCGGCGACGGCATACAGCCCGTCCCGCAGGGAGGGGTCCTCGTGCTGGAGCGCTACGAACGGAGCCCCCGAAATGCCGCACTCTCCGGAGAGTGGGTCGAAGCATGTTCCCCGTCCATGGCGGGGGCGCATGGTGTGGTGAATAAGTGTGATGCCCGAAGGCCTGTATCATGATTGTTGCACATGGGCGCGGTGAAGAGCGTCGCGGGGACAATACTTGGTGCTAGAGCACATGTCATGAAAGTGGTGCGGCGACGAACGTCGCGAAGCAATACTTTGTGCCGGGGCGCGTGTGATAAAAATGGCGCATGGGTGCGGCGACGAAGGTCGCGGAGCATAAGTTGGTGCCGGGGGCACGCATGATGAGAATGGCGCACGGGCGCGGCGACGAATGTCGCGGAGCTATACTTGGTGCGGGGGGCACGTATCATGAAGATGGCGCACGGGCGTGATGACGAACGTCGCGGAGCTAAAGTTGGTGCCGGGGGCAGCATGACGAGAATGGCGCACGGGCGTGGCGACGAACGTCGCGAAGCAATACTTGGTGCCGGGGGCACGTATCATGAAGATGGCACACGGGCGCGGCGACGAATGTTGCGGAGCTAAAGTTGGTGCCGGGGGCACGCATGATGAGAATGGCGCACGGGGCGTGGCGACGAACGTCGCAGAGCTATACTTGGTGCCGGGGGCACGTATCATGAAGATGGCGCACGGGCGCGGCGACGAACGTCGGGAAGCAATACTTAGTGCCTGGCGCACGCATCATGAAGATGGCGCGGCGACGAACGTCGCAAGGCTATACTTAGTGATGTCGTCGTGGCAATTGTGCACGGTCGGTGACGAGCATCAAGTGACCATTGGCATTGAGCGCGCGTTGTAGAGAGCGCGATGAGTTAACACGGGCGACGTGGATCGAGGAAACGGCAGCTGGCGACGGGGCCTGTCTCGGAGTTGCCATGTGAATGCGTGCGACGAAGGTCGTAGAGGTGGCGCGTGGGCGCGCACGACGGTCATTGTGGCGACGGTGCGTGGGCGACAAACTGCGGCGAGGCGCCGGCGGACGGGAGCTTAAAAAAGGAAAAGAGAAAGAAAAAGAAAAGAAAAAAAAGAAAGAAAAAAAGGAAAAAAAGGAAAAGAAAAGAAAAAAAGAAAGGGAGCGCGAAAGGATGGGAAGGTAGATGAGGGGCCAAGATTGCATCTTGGCCCACCCCTATATAAGGAGAGGAAGGGGAGGGGGAAGGCACCGCCATTTGTGCCACAAAAGCCAGAGAAAGAGAGAGAGAGAGAGAGGCGGAAGGGGGCGAAGGGTCGTCGGGGCCAGGGGGTCGGCCGAGAGGAGAGGTCGGTGGCTCAGCGAGGGGAGGGGGTCGGCCGCACAAGGGGGGTCGGCCACGCCAAGGGGGTCGGCGCACAGGGGGGTCGGCCACGCGAGGGGGGTCGGCCGCACAATGTGGGTCGGCCAGTCATGGGGGGTCGGTCACGCAGGGTGTCCGACAGGCCCAAGTCCCAACCTTACAGCCCGGAGCTACGCCAGCAGCAAAGAAAGTTCGGCAGAAGATGTGGGCGAAGCCGCGAGGGGCCGCGGCGGGTACATCGCGACCGTCGCGGGGTATGACGACTGTACCTGTGCCGGCGTCGCCAGTCGATGAGGCCATACCAGCAGCGGGTGGCGAGGCGGCAATGCCATTGACCTTTGACGATGGCGGTAGGAGGTCCTACGATCCGGAGCCGGATAAGACAAACACATTGCTGGGGGTGAGGGGAGTAGTACTGTGTGTATCGGACCGGGAGCTGTGGAGGGAGTTGGCTATCCGGGTGGCAGACGAAGCGTTCACGACACCGTGGGGTGGTCCGTCGATGGAAGAGGAGCCTCGGCTGTCGTCACCATATCTTCGCGCGCCGAGTTGGGCGGAGGCGCCTGTGATGTCGTCGAGGTATGTACCGGCATTGTTGATTGGGAGAGAGGATATACCTTGGTCGCAGGTGGTGTTCAAGGGCCATAGTGCGATGCCGATAGGGTGGGACTTTTGGTGTGAGCATATGGTGGAGACACCGGAGAGGGCGCAGGTGTTGCAGGCACTGGGACTGTTGCCGGCGATCAATATCACGGCGAGGGGGCTGGAGTTATATAGGGATACGCCAGGGATGACCCGATTGCTGGCAAGATGGAGCACGCAGTCGCATACGTTCGTGACCGAGTTCGGGGAGATCGGGCCGACATTACTCGATGTGCTGATGCTGACAGGGCTGCCGATACACGGGGAGTTGGATGCACGGGTGACCTGGTTGAGTGGGGAGGAGCGGTTGTTGCAGACGCAGCTACTAGACATCCTTGTTGAGACGAAGAAGCACCGGAAGGGGACGTACGGTGGGTGGCTGCGCCAGTTCTATGGTACGCCGCAGGCGAGGACAGGCCAGAGGTTGGGCAATGCTGCCCATTTTGTGATGGGGCCGTATTACGGCAGCGATCGGTACGAGTTGGTGGCATTTTTGGCTATGTTCTTGTCGAGGTAAATTTTTGTACTGTCATGTGATTCTGTGTGAATATATCGTATGTCATGCTTGCCATGTAGAACGTCAAACTGATATATGTTGACTGTTGTTGCTTGTAGGTTTGTGTTCGAGGGGACACCTGAGGATGGCATTTCCCCGCGGGTGTTTCCTTTGGCTATCCGGATGGCGTAGGGCCGGCGTGTCGGGTTGGCTCCGGTGTATTTGGGCACGTTATATTTGCGGCTAGATCAGTTCGTGGATGACGTGAAGCGGTCATATGGTCGTTATCAGGTGGCGACGTACGTGGACTGGATGTTCTTGCAGAGGTATCTGTACGAGTGCTTTCCAGGGTACCGGCCCGATGGATATCCACTCACACATCCGTCGCCGACGATGGGGATAGTGACCCATCCAGGCAGGTCACGGCAGGTAGCGTTATGGTGCAGCGGGTCTCGGGCGTTTGCTTGGGCAGGCATCAGGAGGCCAGGGTGTCCGTTGGCACAGATTCTAGACAAACGGGAGGAATGCGAGCGACGGCCTTATATGGAGATGTATGCGTCATATGGTACGCCGCCATGGCTGCACGTGCAGGAGGTGACGACAGATCTGAGCAGGAGAGGCGAGCTAGTGCCAGGACAGCTGGCGCTATTGGTTGCGTATTTTCCCGGCTGGCTCCCGGTGTTGACAGATGATGGTGGGAAGCCCGCCGAGTGCTGCTATTACATGGCGAGGTATAGCCCAGACCGTCTGTCGTTGGCATTTGGGTATGACTTAGAGCCCCCATGCGGTTATGACAGCCCTTGGAGTGTGGCGACGGCTTTTGGGTATACACGATATGACAGAGCCCGCGAGTGGCCGGCACCGACGACAGAGTGGAGGCAGCCAGGGACAGAGGTGGCAGGGGCGGTGACAGCGGATTATGCACATTGGTGGGAGCGGCTGCGAGGGAGCTGGGCCGGATGGCTGGCACAGCCGTCAGGCACACGTCGACAGGTAGATGTGTTTGCATGCGACCGAGCCCTGAGTCTGATATCGGCCACAGTCGCGAGGCAGTGCGGGATGCTGTCACTAGTGACCGGGAGCTCTGTTCCGAGCTCGGAGAGGGAGACGGAGGAGGATCCCGGAGAGCCGGGGGACGTTGCCCCAGGGGAGGACCGCGGAGAGGAGCTTATTGCTGAGGTGCCGAGGGTGTTGGGGGCCTGCAAGGGTCCTTTATCGGCATTGCGAGTGGGGATGATGGAGACAGCGCGTCAGGCTAGTGCCGGTACATCAGCCCCACACACATCAGGGGCGAAGAGGCCGCGCGACGCATTAGAGGAGCTAGACTCTGAGGTTTGCTTCTGTCCTTTCTTTTGTCATATGAATATGGTTTGCATATTGATCATAATTTGTGAACTGACAGCGGTTTTGCTAGGGGACGAGGAAGAGGCGGTCGAGGAGGGTAGCGAGGCCGAGACTGAAATCGAAGGAGAGGAGGCTATGGCAGCCGAGGTTGGCAGATTAGCTGACAGTGATGAGACTGAGGCCGTTGAGACATTGGCGGCCGGTGTGACGAGGAAGGTGAGTCCATCGCCTGTTACTGAGGAAACGGTGGGGCCCTATACGGCAGAGAGGGGAGTGATACAGTTGCTGCCCCGGTTCATGAGCAGGAGACACCGGTTCAGGCTGGGGTGGCGCGACGGTACGACGCATTGCCGGAGTCCGTGGTTGAGGTTGGCGCTACTCTACTGGCGGTGCATTCAGCCACGATTGGTGCGCAGAGGGCTGGTGGAATGTCAGAGATTTCTACAGCGAGCGGCAGTGGCGCGACAGCCGGAGAGATGAGTAGAGGGTCTTCGAGCGGTCAAGTGGATGTGGCGATTTGGGGGGGCCTCCAGCTACAGGCGGAGACGGTGCACCGGTTAGAGCTGGTGAAGGCAGCGTTCCCGCAGACATTCGAGAGGGTGGGGGTAGAGAACCCAGTACTACGGATGTGGGTGTCTGCTGGGTTTATGGAGTGGTTGCTGCCGTTTGCTAGTGTGCCGTCGACGGGTTGGACTGCAGAGTTCGTTGCTCGGTCGCTTTCAGAGTTCGCTCCGTTCACATCACTAGGCATGCAGCTGGACTGGCTAGCAGATTTCTTTAGGTCGAGGAGCGGCAGCCATGAGATGGATGAGAGGCGCGCAGTCGTGGTCATGCGGGAGATGTTGCTGGAGCGGCGCCGTACAGGGTTAGAGGCGGAGCGGTCAGAGATTACCATAGAGTTGGCCGGGATTGACATGCAGGTAGCAGAGATAGAGAGACAGCTCGTCGATTTGCAGAGGCAGTTGGCCGATCTACAGAAGCGGCGAGGTGAGGTGGATGGGCGAGAGTCAGAACGGTTGAGGCGACAGGCCGAGCTTGATGCTGGATGGTCAGAGGTACAAGTAGAGCGGGAGGCACTTCAGGCATTCAGCTCCCACCCAGTTGCATCACTGTTGTCTAGACTTTCATAGCTTGTATGTTACTTTGCTGTAGTTGTAGCGCTCAACGATGGCTAGTAAACGTTTGATGTATATGTATATATTTTGATGATCTTGGCTTATTGCATGTTGTGTTCGGCTGCTCTTTTTTTTTCGTGTTTGAATGTCTTGCGCATTTTGGTCACCTGTGAATGTTCTCCCTTTCCCGCCCGTAGAAAGTGACTTAGGAAGCATAGGTTGAAAATGAGTGTCAGCTAGGCAGAAGCTGAGGTAACAGCATGACTTTGTATTGATAGGACGTGGGACAAAATGCCATTACATGAGTAGCGTAGAATGCTATACAGATCAATAAAAATTACAAGTCTGTAACCAATGTCGCATGTACAAAAATGCTATGAGAGCGAGTACTATGATGCGGGCGGATAGGGCTGGGGGAACATTGCCGTGACTAAACATAATACTTCTTCAGGTAGCGGCCGTTGATGGGGGCCGAGATCTGACCGTCGTCGTGGTTGAGCAGGAGGTATGAGCCATTAGTGCGGGCTTCGTGCACCGTGAAAGGGCCCTCCCAGTTTGGCGTGAATTTAGGAGCTGACATGTTGGCTCGTACATGTTTGGTGGCTTGAAGAACAAGGTCACCCTCGATAAATGAGCGTGGCTTGACGGTCTTCCCATAAGCTTTTGTGAGCTGCTCATGATATTTCTTCATGCGGCGCAGGGCCGTGGCTCGTCGTTCGTCGAGGCCGTCAAGTGCCGCCAGCCGGGCTGTTTCATCTCCGAGACCGCTGCTTAGAGAAAGTCGAGCCGATGGTACTGCGATCTCGGCAGGTACCACGCACTCGTCCCCGTAGACGAGAGAGAAGGGCGTGGCCTTTGTCGCTGTGTGCAGGGATGTTCTGTAGGCCCAGAGTGCCAGATTCAGTTGTTCGGACCATGACCGGTTGGTGTCATGCACCATTCGCGATAATACTCGGAGCAGAGTCTTGTTGGAAGCTTCAGCTTGACCATTACCTTACGGGTAATAGGGAGTTGATGTAGCATGGCTGATGTTGTACCCTTCCATGAGAGCTCGAACCTCTCGATTAATGAATGGCGTGCCATTGTCAGATATAATACATCGAGGGATGCCGAAACGACAGATGACGTCATGTAAGAAGTTAGAAACGGCACCTCCCGTGGCTCTCCGCAGAGGTACGGCTTCGACCCACTTCGTGAAGCGTTCAGTAGCAACCATGATCCAGGAATGGCGTCTGGATGGCGGGTGGATGGGGCCGATGAGGTCGAGGGCCCAAGAATGAAATGGCCACGGGGCTGAGATCATGCGCAAGTCGGATGCTGGCGTGTGTATCCTGTCGGCGTGCCGCTGGCAGGGTTGGCAGCGTCGGACATGAGAGATGGAGTCGGATTCCATAGTCGGCCAATAATACCCCAATCTTAGTAATTCTGCATACAGCTTCTGGGAGCCTTGATGTTCACCACAATCACCATTGTGTACTTCGTTAATGACCTTGACTACTTAGGCACCCTGCAAGCATCGCAGGGTGCGTCCCGAAAATCCCTTGCGAAACAACTCGCCTTCCGTCACAAAATACTTGACTGCCTTGCGCTTGATGGATCGTGCTGAGCCGCGGTCAGGTGGTAGAATCCCGTGGGATGAATACTGGATGAAAGGCTGGCGCCAGTCACCTTCGATGTCAATGACAAGAGCTTCTGCACCGTCAGGTGCATACAAGCACTCGGGACAGTCCTTTTGTATATCCGAGGCGTCCTTGGCCATGGATGGCCAATATAGGCCCATACGCTGGAGGCGACGATATAGAGGGGGACCGTCGAGGCCACAACACTTCTGGTGGCCGAGCTGTAATTTGTGCTTTGCCTCTTCCGGGGCCAA
Source organism: Escallonia herrerae (assembly GCA_033070095.1). Lineage (NCBI taxonomy): Eukaryota > Viridiplantae > Streptophyta > Magnoliopsida > Escalloniales > Escalloniaceae > Escallonia > Escallonia herrerae. The sequence goes on from JAVXUP010001303.1 coordinate 243,857, forward strand.
ACATCTGGCTAGAGTGCCTCCGGGACACCGCCTGTATAAGACATCTCCCATCATTGAAAAGTCTGTAAGGGTGGAGGCATGAGCAAGAGATGGCGCTTTAAGTTTGTCGATAATCGGTTGCCTCCAATCGTCCGCAGTAACGTCCCTCGGGACTAGGTTCAGTGCTGTGCATGGTTCCATTCTCTTGACGATGGTTAGCATCCGTTGTTCACCATCGACTTCTATCTTTGACGCGATCGTGGCCAAGCTGTCCGCATGTCTGTTGTGGCACCTATTGTGATGTTCATACTGGACATGGCCGAGTCTTCCTTCCAAGTGTTGCACCAAGGCACGATAAGGTGCCAAGGCTGGTTCTTTGACCGCGAACTCTCCGTCCGCCTGCTTCATGACCAAATTTGAGTCTCCTTTCACACACAGCGCCTTAGCCCCCATACTGACGGCAAGCATGAGGCCAATGACAAGTGCCTCGTATTCAGCTTCGTTGTTAGACACCGGGAATGCAAGTTTGAAAGATAGTGAAGTGGTAACACCGTCTGGGGCCCGGAGGACTATGCCGGCACCCCCTTGCCGGAGGGGTGTGCCATTGGGACCTTTGCTAGTGGCAGAGCCGTCGAATTCAAGTGTCCACAGTTCATCGATGTCGGTGATCAGGGCTGTCTCCTCCCCAGGCAGTTGATCCGAGGTCGGTTCATATTGTTGGCGTGGGAAGAAGGCCAGGAGGTCTGCAAGTGCTTGGCTCCGCAGAGCTGTAGGATTCTTGATAGATAAACCGAATTCGGCCAATAGCAACAACCAACGGGTGAGTCGACCAGACAGGGCGGGACGCGTAAGCATGTAACGGAGTGGGTCAGCCTTGGTGACGAGTGTGATCTGGTGCGCCAGAAAGTAATGTCTGAATTTCTGCGAGGCGTACACCAAGGCTAGACAGTGTTTCTCGAGCTCGGAGTAGTTGGCTTCGGGTCCCCTGATTACTCTACTGAGGTAATAAACAGGACGCTCGACACCTTCGACTTCTTGGGCAAGCAAAGCCCCGATGGATCTGGGTGTGGAAGTCAGGTAGAGTAGGAGTGGGATGCCCCGTTGTGGTACGACCATGGTTTGCGGCGACATGAGGACCGCCTTAATCCGTTCAAATGCTCGCCGTTGGGGCGCACCCCAATTCCATGGTGCGCTTTTACGCGTCAAGTGTTGGAATGGCGTAATGAGCTCGGCCAGCGCGGGTATGAAGCGTCGGAGGTAAGAGACCTTGCCGAGGAAGCTCTTCAGTTGCTTTGTGTTCTTGGGGGAGGGCATTTCTTGGATGGAGGCAGCTTTCGAAGGGTCAACGTCGATGCCCTGTCGACTGACCAAGAAGCCGAGGAACTTGCCGGAGGAGACGCCGAAGGCACATTTCAATGGATTCATCCGCATGTTATACTGGCGGCAACGATCAAAGACTGCTCGAAGGTCGGTGAGGTGATCACTTTCCTTCTTGGATTTGATAATAAGATCGTCGACATAGTCTTCCACAGTACGGTGTATCATGTCATGGAAGATTGCTGTCATAGCCCTTTGATACGTAGCACCCGCATTCTTGAGGCCGAAAGGCATAACTTTCCAACAAAAATTACCCATAGGAGTGCGGAAGGCTGTCTTGGCGCTGTCGTCGGGGTTCATGCGAATCTGATTATAACCTGCGAACCCATCCATGAAAGATAAAGTTTCATATCCGGCGGCGGCCTCCGTAAGCATGTCGATATTGGGTAGTGGAAACTCGTCCTTGGGGCACGCCTTATTCAAGTCCCGAAAGTCAATACAGACGCGGACTTGGCCATTTTTCTTTTGTACAGGGACGACATTAGCCAGCCAAATAGGGTGAGTGATAGGTTCGATGAAGCCTGCCTGCAGAAGGCGTTCAATCTCTTGCTTGATTTTCAATTCGAGCTCGGGGCGGAATGTCCGCGGGTGTTGTCGGATAGGGACGGATCCGGTAGCAATGTTGAGATGGTGTGTGACTAAGGCAGGATCCAGTCCGGGCATCTCATTGTAGCTCCATGCCAAGACATCACGATACTCATGCAGGAGGGAAACCAATTCCTCTCTTCGGCCGGGGGCGAGTTTTGTGCCAATGTAGGTGTGCCGCGGTTCTTCGCCCGGGTCGGCCAGGTTGATTTCTTCAATATCTTCAGCCTGTGGTCGAGGGCCGTCCTCATAGCAAGGTGGTGCCGCGCCGGGGGTGAGGTCAGGATCTGGCTGGCAATGCTCGGCCGTGCAGCACCATTCAGTCTCTCCAAGGGGGTCGGGGTCGAGGGGGTCTGATGAGGGACCACCTGGAGCCCCTGCATACCGTCATAATTGATAGATGATTTTGCCGTCCTTGACGATACGTTGAAAGGCCGGCTCAGCCTTTTGCTTCTTGGACCTGGGGGAAGAAGGGGGGAATTGGTCGTGGCAGCAGGCGAAAGCGGTGGGGTTGATCCATTATTCTTGTTACTTTTCTCGGTTTTGGCCTTGGGAGGCTTGTCCCCGCACAGCTCATCCCAAGTTGGCAGCCTGGTAGAATGTATATGAGTAGCATTCTCACCATCCTCGGCAAAATTAGTGAAGAAGGAGGCCTCGGCGAAATAAGATTCGGCGCATTCAAAGGGGGCTTTGGTTGCAGGGATTGTCATCGCTACCTCATGCCCCGTAGAACCGGCTACCAGCTTCACACACTGGTGGTATGTTGAGGGAACGGCCTTGTTAACATGGATCCATGGTCTCCCGAGCAGGAGGTGAAAGGCAGACTCGCTGTCTATTACGTGAAAAGTAGTGTCGCGACGGACAGTTCCGACCATGAGGTCGACAGTGATATGGCCGAGGGTCGACTGAGGACCCTGTCCAAAGCCGGTAATCTTGACGGGGTCACGGATGATTTTCCTTGGGGGAATGCCGGCCTGTTGCAGGGTGATGAGAGGTATGATGTTGATCGAGGCGCCGCAATCAACCAAGGCACGACGGAAGCCCGTGCCATTAACAGTACATTCTAAAAACAGCGGCCGATTGTGATGCTCGACTGGCGGTGAGTCTTCATCCGAGAAGACTAAGGCCGTGGAGGGGATGTGACGTAATTCAGCCTGGACGGCGAAGCATTCGGGACCGAGGCCGGTGGTGACCTCGAGCAGGCAATTGGAAAGATAAGTCCGGGCGGCGGGTGAAAACCCCATTTCATCAAAAAAACTTTTGATCTTCGTCATCTGTCGAAAGGAAGACATCGACTGCTTAGCTGGAGGAGGCACGTTCGTCAGTATGGGCTCTGCCGGGGCTTCGGGGATTACAGGCTCGACATGGTCAGTGACAGCCGTAAGGACCTGGTGCTCCCTATTGTTGCGATGCGGTGGGTAGGGATCTTTGCGTACATCGTTGTTCTTCCGTAGCTGTAGGTCGCCCGACGCTACCTTCCTTGCAAAGATGGTTCGCAGTGCATTACAATTTTTGAGCGGATGGCCAAGGGCTCGATGGAAAGGACAGTAGGTGGGTCTGGCCTTTTCTTCGTCTGTGATGTTGGTCCGCATTGGTGGCAGTTGGAAATTTTTGTCATGCGCCACCCATTCCGCCAAGAGTTCCTTCACTGTATTCAGATCACAGGGATAGTCAGGTGCAGGCCTTTGTTGCCTTCGCTTGTCGGAGCCTTGGTCCCCATCTGGAAGCTGACGCTTGAAGCCTGCATAGTTGTTGCTGTTGTTGCTACGCTGAGTGATAGGTGTATCTGCTGAGGCCAACAGCGTACTTTGCGGTCGAGGCTTCCATGACTTGACAGGACCAACTGTCTCGTAAGTTCGTCGGGCTGTCTCCTTGAGGTGTCCCCATGACCTCAACTGTAGGTTCTCGATATGCACTCGGTAGACGTCAATCATATTTTTGATGCATATGGGAACCAACGTTTCGTCTTTGCTGAAATCCGTGCACTCAAGGCACTTGAGATGAAAACGATGCACATATTTATTCAAGTCTTCTCCCTGGTTCTGGCGAATGCCAGCAATATCAACGATAGTCACGCGCTCGGTCTCGTAATGAAACTTGTCTAAGAACAGCTGGACCATGTCGTTCCAGGTGTGGACGGTCCCTGCGGGGATCTGGTGATACCAAGTGTAAGCCAAGCCTGTAAGGGATTTGTGAAATTCTCTCAACTTTAAGCTGCCTCCTGTACCATACTGCTCCAAGGAGCCTGCGAATCTTGTTAGGTGCTCACGGGCGTTGCCCTCACGTCCGTTGAAGAGCACAAAGTTTGGTTGCTTGTACTTGAGGGGGTAGGGTGCGATGGCGATATCATTGGCGTACGGGGCGTGTCCGGTCAGACGGGTTGAGGAGTCCGGTTCGGAATTCCTCGACAGGCGACGGACAAGGGCTTCCAAATCTGACCGAGTGACATAGTTGGAGGATGGTGCCTCATTGCCGGTCAAGGGGTGATGACCGCCTGGTGCGTCGCGAGCCCCCGAGCCCCCAGATGGTACGGCTTGATGAACGGGGACATGGGAGGGTTGGTATAGTACAGGTGCTGGCAAGGGCAGCTGTGCAGGGGCGAGTGTGGGTTGGCGAGACATGTCTATCACTTGGCCGGGGGTTTGGTGTTGCTCAGGTGGATACGGATTAGGTTCCATCTCGATGGAGTCATGAGTTTCAGAGGAGCTTCTTGCCGGCATCGGATGAGATGGTGTGACAGCGGGGAGAATCTGCTGCAAGACTGGCCCGAGATCCGTGTGTAGCTTGCGGGGCGGCACTGCAGAAGGAGATGTGTCAGCTACTGGTGGCGAGGGTGTTGCGAGCCCTACCGCCAAGGGTCTGGATATCCAAGGCGGCGGTAGTCGCGACACTGGGGCCGGGGCGACGTCAAAAGCTGGCCCCGGTCCTGAAGGCTGGATTGATGGAGCGGCCTGCTGCGAGGCCAGGGCTTGTATGGATTTTTGCATCTCCATAATGGCGGCTAGTAGAGTGGTCTGTGAATCTTGCAGAGTGGTGATGGTTGGAGTGAGTTGCTGGATGGCTGCACTTACGATCACTTGCACGTCGGGGGTAGTGGTTGGCAGCTGGTCTTGGAGTCGCGTGGCGCTAGTCTCTTCCTGATCACCGAGGTGGTGTTCTTGCATGGCGAGGTTGGGTCCTTGGCTGGTTGTCCTGGTAGCTCTCCGTTGCACAGGCATGATGCCTAAGTCCGGAAGATGTGCAAACCGCAATACGATGCTCACCTCCCCAGCGGAGTCGCCAAAATGATGATGCCGAAAATGGTTCGATGCTACGTGGAGGTGCCACAAAGGATGCAGTCTGAGTCAGCTTCCAGGTAGGCAACGCGGGAGACAGCAAGGACGGCGTAAGGGCTGAGGGCAAGGCTCCCCAGACAGGTCGTGAGGGCTGGCAGTGCTGCGCAGGCAGGGCGACGACGAACAGGACCGACGGTCTACAGTCGCGGGAAGGGTGCAGCGTCAAGGGTCCGGAGACGGGAGTCCAAGTGTATTTCTCTCACTAGAATTCCAGAGAGAATGTCTTTTTAGAGAGAGAAAGTGAAAAGTCCAAATGAGAAAAAGATCCTTGAAAAGGCTCCAAAGTCCACTATTTATAGGCAAAAATGTGCATGTGTCATAAGTTGACATGTGTCACCCCCTGGGAACGACACGTCGCCAGGGGGCCAAAGCACTGATCCTCTGTTGGGACTGCCGGTCCCTAAGTTCGTGCTGCCCTGCCCTTGCGACATCTCTCTGCCTGTCTGAGGAGACTGATCATGCCGCGGTAGCATGGTCAGAGTAGCCCGTTGCCCCAGCCTCCAGTCCAAGCCCTTACTGAATCCCACAGGCCTGGCAGCGGTGGGGAAGACCCGACGCCCAGCTGCCAGGTGGACTAGGCAAGATGCCCTTCCGAAGACCTGCTCCCATCTCGGAGTGACCCGGGGGTCATAGTCCTTAGGGGTGCCGACGCGAGCCCCCAGTGCCAGAGCACGTAGGCCAGTCACGCAGGCACCCTGGCGGAGATAGTGTCCCGGAGGAGTCGCCTATCCCGCTGTGAAGGGTCCTCGTGCCGGAGCACGGAGCGAAGCCCCCCGAAATGAAGACGGCGATGGCTTTCAGGTTGTGAGCCCATCCCGTAAGCATATAACATGATTGTGGCGCATAGGCGCGGTGCCTACAGCACGAGACATTGATTGTGGCGCATGGGCGCTGCGACAACTATCGCGAGTCCTTACTTGGTCCGGGGTACTGTAATGTGACAGAGAGCGCCAGGCGTCGTTGTGTGGATGGCACGCGACCGTGAGCGACGGTCGTCATGGCGACAGAGCGGCCACAAGCGACGGTCGTCGTGACTACGAGCGACGGTCATCGCGACGACGGAGCACGGCTGAGCGACGGTCGTCGCGACTACGGCGGAGCGCGGCCGCAAGCGATGGTCGTCGTGACAACGGAGCATGGTCGAGAGCGACGGTCGTCGCGACTATGGTGGAGAGCAATCGCGAGCGACGGTCGTCGCGATTATGGGAGCGCGGTGGAGAGCGATCGCGAGCGACGGCCGTCGCGATTATGACAGAGCGCGGTCGCGAGCGACGGTCATCGGTCGTCAAGGCAGGTTGCCGACCCCTAGGGTGGCCGACCCCTTGAGGTGGCCGACCCGAAGGGAGGCCGACCCCTTGGGGTGGCCGACCCCCAGGGAGGCCGACCCCTTGGGGTGGCCGACCCCAAGGGAGGCCGACCCCTTGGGATGGCCGACCCCAAAGGGAGGCCGACCCCCTGGGGTGGCCGACCCCTTGAGGTGGCCGACCCCCAAGGTGGAAGGCACGCC